>JAVJIF010023122.1:0-65987 GCA_038442645.1 Agave tequilana
CAAGCCTTTCCAAAGACCAGTCTGTAGGGAGACATTCCTAGAATCGTCTTAAAGGCAGTCCTATATGCCCATAGGGCATCCACCAGTTTGATGGACCCAGTCCTTCCTATTCTGATTCACAGTCTTCTCCAAGATGAGCTTGACCTGTCTATTGGAACTTCTACCTGTCCGCTAGTTTGAGGATGTTATGGCGTAGACGAACTTGTGTGTTATGGCATATCTTCGCATAAGAGCTTCAAAAGTTCTATTGCAAAAATGTGTGCCTTGTCGCTAATGATGCTCGAGGGATTCCAAAGCGTGAGATGATATTATCTTTCAGAATTTGACAACAACTTTGTGTCATTTGTCTTGCAAGGGACAGCTTCTACCACACTTCGACACATAGTCTACGGCCAACAAGATGTATTGGTGCCCAACGAATTAGGAAGGGGTCACATAAAATCAATTGCCCCATACGTCGAAAAGTTTCTACTTCTAGAATGGGATTTAGGGGCATCATATTTCGTTTGGAAATTCTTCCTATCATTTGACATCTTGTGCAAGTTTGCAATACTCAAATGCATCTCTAAACACAGTTGGCCAATAAAAGCCACTTTGCAGAATTTTCTCGGCAGTTTTGTTTTGGACCAAAATGTCCCCGCAAGAGAACTCATGACAAAAATCTAGGACACTTCTAGTCTCCTCGTCGGGGACACATCTCCTAATGATTTGGTCGCTAACAAATATTTGAAAAGATAAGGATCTTCCACAGTAAATACCGAACTTGAGACAAGATCGGTATCTATCCTGTTTGGACGCACTAGGTGGTGTTTGGTTTGTGACTAAGTATTACTATGTCAGCAAACCATGGCTCCTTAGAGATGGCTAGAAGTTGCTCATCGGGAAAATTGTCATTGATGGGCAGCTCGACAGATGGTGCGTTTGGGCACACGAGAGAGATGGTCAGCTACGACATTTCGACACCTTTTTTATCTCGAATTTCGAGATCAAAATTCTTGAAGTAGAAGGATCCAACGAATGAGTCGGGCCTTCGCATCTTCTTAAGCATAAGGTATCGCAGAGCAGAATGGTCAGTGAAGATCGTGGTCTTAGTCCCAAGTAGGTATGGACGGAATTCTCCAAAGCGAACACTACTGCCAAGAATCCTTCTCGGTGGTAGTATAGTCACTTGGGCCTCATTAAGCGTCCTACTCGAATAGTAAATCACGTGCTGCTTATTGTCCTTACGCTGTCCTAAGACAGCACCTATCGCAAAATCAGAAGCGTCACACATGATCTCAAAGGGCTTGGACCAGTCCGGAGGTGAGATGATAGGGGCAGATATAAGTTCCACTTTCAATTTCTCCCAAGCACTATGGCACCTATCATCAAAAATGAAGGACACATCCTTAGCTAGAAGGTTTGTAAGGGGTCTAGCAATTTTGCTAAAGTCCTTAATGAACCTACGATAAAATCCGGCGTGTCCTAAAAAGGACGAATGTCCTTCACGCATCGAGGAAGTGGAAGCTTCGCAATGATTTCCACTTTGGCCTTATCCACCTTAATCCCTTCCCTAGATATCTCATGACCTAGGACAATCCTTGTTGCACCATGAAGTGACACTTTTCCAATTGAGGGTCAAGTTCTTCTCGGTGCACCTACTCAGCACTAGCTCCAAGTGATGGAGACACTGGTCAAATGAACTTCCATAGACGGAGAAATCGTCCATGAAAATTTCTAGGAAACGTTCTACCATATCAAAACAGCTTAACATACAACGTTGGAAGGTGGCTGGGGCATTGCATAGGCCGAAGGGCATTCGACGGTAAGCAAATGTCCCAAATGGACATTGAACGTTGTTTTCTCTTGATCCTCCGGGGCTATAGGGATTTGGTTATACCCTGAATACCCATCCAAAAAGCAGTAATACTCATGACCTGCTAATCTTTCCAACATTTGATCGATGAAAGGGAGGGGAAAATGATCTTTCCTAGTGGCTGCATTCAACTTACGGTAGTCTATGCATACTCTCACCTTGGTAGGCAATCGTGTTTGCACTAACTCATGTTTTTCGTTCTCTACCACTGTAAAAAGCTAGACTTCTTAGGGACCACGTGCATTGGGCTAACCCATTCGCTATCAGAAATGGAATAAATTATCCCATTATCTAACAGTTTTACTATCTCGGCTTGTACAGCCTCCTGCATAAGTGGGTTTAGTCTACGCTGTGGATCCCTTTTCGGTCTAGTCCCTTCCTCAAGATGAATACGATGTTGGACTATCGTAGGGCTCAGTCCTTAATATCTGCCATAGTCCAACCAATGGCTTCCCTATGTCTCCTAAGGGTTGCCAGCAGGTCCTCCTCTTGCTTATTGGTCAAATTGGATGCAATTATGACCGTAACGTCTCTCGTTTACCTAGGTAGGCATACTTAAGATGCTTGGGCAAGGCTTTTACTCCAAAGAAGGAGTTGGCTCAATGGGTGGAGGTGTTAAGCTAGAGTCTCCCATCTCTATAGAACTCAGATTTGATTCCAATTCGATCTTATCAAGGCTAACATCACTTGTTTCTAACTCTTCCTCTTCCTCTTCCTCAGTATGATCTCATCATTATGCTCACTCGTCATATTTTCAATGGAGTTAACCTCAAAGGGTTGGTCGGTCACATCGTAGGGATGCTTACCTAGGTTGAAAACATTGACTTCCTTGGTCATATCCCCAAAAGTTAATCTCATGGATCCGTTCCTACAATTGATTATTGCATTTGCAGTAGCTAGGAACGGTCTTCCTAAGATGACGGGAGTTTGGGACCTAGGATTAGACACGGGTTGTGTCTCTAAGACAATAAAATCGACCGGGTAAATAAAATCTCCTACCCTTATGAGAACATCATTGATCTCTCCCTTAGGAACTTTGATAGAGCGGTCAGCCAACTGAATAGTAACTTGGGTTGGGTTCAGTTCACCTAATCCAAGTTGTGGTACACGGAGAAAGGGAGCAAATTGATGCTAGCTCCTAAATCGAGGAGTGCTCGATTGATTTCGGCTCGACCTATGGTGCAAGAGATGGTGGGGCAACCTGGGTCCTTATACTTGATAGGGATCTGGTTGGACAATAGCTCACTAATGTTAGTGGCTAGAAAAACCTTCTTAGGCACATTAGTTTTTCTTTTCTTGGTGCACATGTCCTTAAGGAATTTGGCATAGCTAGGACATGTTGGATTGCATCAAGAAGTGGAATGTTAAGCCTCACTTGATTGAACACTTCTAATAGTTTCTCCATGTGTGCATTGTTGTTGCTTCTAAGCCTATTTGGAAATGGAGCTATAGGCTGGTGCAACTGACCCGCTGACTTTTCAGCTTCAGTTTCAGTAGGGCTGGATGGAGCAGGAGTGGAACTAGATGGAATGGAAGGCATGGATGGATCCAATGGCATGGATACTTGATTATCCACTTGTTTTCCCGATCTAAGTGTATGAACCATATGACACTGATTTGGGTCTTGAGCCTCATTGGCTGGCCTAGGATTCCTAGGGTTAGGCAATGGTTGACTCGGTAGGGTACCCCTTTGTCTCTCTGCTGGCTCAATTGGATCTCTATCCTACTTAGGACTTGAGCTAGCGTGTCTTGGCTTTTCACTAGTGTATCCACCTTCTTTTCCATGTTTGACATCCTTGTTTCCATTTGTGAATATTGGAAAGAAGGTGGCTGATTTGATTGGGAAAAACCTTCTGATAGGCGGATTTGGAAATTGTTGGAGAATTTGGGCCTAATCTGCTCATTGTTACTGGGGCCCCCTGAAAAATTGGGATGTTTTCTCCAACCAGGATTGTAGGTGGGCGAATAAGGATTATTGGCGGGCCTTGTGAAGGCCGCACTCATATTTTCGGGCAAACCTTGGTGCGCTATGAAGACAGGACATTCCTCAAACACATGGTTCCTATCTTGACAATAAGTACAGCCCGCCAAAGATGTTGGGCTGACTTGGTTCACAGAGGCTGGCTCCTTAGTTTCAAGAGCCTCAAGTCTACGCATAACAGCCGCTAACTTAGCATCTTGTGCTATGTTGGCCTCAATGGAATGAATACCTCCTTTTGAAGAAGTGGGGTCATTAGTCCTAGATTTCTCAGGAGTAGGGTCCCACTGGATGGCTTTTTCAGCTAAGTCCTCAAACAATGACCATCCTTCATTTTCATTCTTTTCCAGAAATCCTCCTTGACACATGGATTCTAACAATGTCTTAGTGGAATAATCTAATCCATCATATATGACTTGGCAAAGTCGCCATTTCTCTACCCCATGATGGGGACATGGGCAAGGAGGTCCTTAAACCGCTCGAAGTATTTCAAAAAGGCTCATTGGCTGTTTGCTTAAACTGTAGGATATTCTTCTAATCAGTGCAGTCTTGTGAACGGGATAAAATTTCTTCAAGAAGGCCTTGACGAAACTGTCCCAAGTGTCTATAGAAACCAACCTCTAGACTGTAGAGCCATTTCTTTGCTAAATCTTTTAAAGCAAAGGGGACAAACCTAAGCTTAATGGCATCTTTTCCCATTTAGGCATATTAATCATCAAACATACTTCCTCAAATTCCCTTATGAAGAAGTATGCATCCTCTGATTCAAGTCCATGAAACTTTGGAAGGGTGTTGATATATTGTGGCTTAAGCTCAAATGGGTCAACACCGTCATTACTAGCTTGATGCAAGAAGGAATAGAGGTTCTAAGGGGATAGAACCTATCTTGGAGAGATGCGGTTGAGCCATGAGGGAGTCGGGCTTTTGCTCGGGTGGTGAAACTAGTTCTAGTTAGCCTGGATGTGAGTGGGTCTCTCGACCAAGCGGTCATGCACAATCAGCAAACAAGTTCACCCAATCAATCAAAAAGAAAAGAAAAAAACAAACAAAAATCCTATTCTAGGGTTATCCTTGACCATAGACGACTCCTAACTTTAGACTGTCCTTAGGAGGTCTATTGTCGACGTTAACCACGAGCTAATCGGCCAGTTCAGGGCAAGACCGGTGGGAGGTTTTCGTCAGAGACGTTCCTTAATTAAGTAACCACCGTTCTTCGAGCTTTCGGCCCTCAATCCCTTCGCTAGACACCGATTTGGCAAGGGTTAATTTCGAACCACTTTCCTTCTTCGGTCAATCTCCTATTGAGTCCGAGTTACCTTAGGGCCAAACGTCTAGTCAAGTTTTAATTAGGGTTAGGGTTGTGAGTGTGACTGGTATGATTTGTGGGCCAAGGAAGGGTGATGAAATCCCCACCTTATCTTGTTATGGGTTATGCCTTAAAATGGATTAGTGTACGTGTAAAGCGGTAGAAAATAATCACTCAAGAAAGCGGTAAACAAACAAGAGTCTTCCTAATCTTATGCTATGCAAACGTACCTTGTCGCCAGCACTCTTCAACAGAATTAAAAGAATTAAAATAGACACGTGCCCTAAAATGCAAGAGTCTAAAAAAAATTTTTTTTATTTTTTCAACAAATAGGTTAAATTTAATTATTAACAGTTGCAGTGTGATCACAGAGCAATAATATCACAGCAGAATATAATTTTTTTGCACTGCAGAGCAACCTGCAGAAAATTCTGTCAGTAGTCAGCTACACTTGCCGCGGACCCGCGGCTTTTTGCCGTGGAAACGCGGCAAAAGTGTAGGTCCAAGTGCTCTGCCTTCTAGGGCAGAGGCACTGGATAGCAATATGTGTCTTCTGCTACTCTGATTCTGCTTCCTGTTCTCTGTACCTGCAACAGAAGAGAAAGAATGATTAGAAAGAGAAATCGTGGCCGTTCTTTCCCCGGCAACGGCGCCAAAATTTGATTGAGATTAAAATAAAGTTCAGATTTGCTTAGTCTCAATGCGAATCCGCTGTAGCAAGGGCTCGAGCGGGTCGTGATCCTCAGGGAAGGATGCGATGCAAGCTTTTCGGCCGATTCCTCGTATGCTTCAAGTAAGAAAAGAGAGATTAGATTTGTGATGAAATTATGAGATTAAAGACGTGGTTTTGCTGATCTTCTACCACAACCCTATTGCAAGTTAAGACTATTGATCATCATACTGGAATACATGGATTTTTATCCTAGTTTTTTGTATTATATGCAAGCAAGAGAAGAGATGTAGAATCTTCCGATAATCACGTTAAAAAGTCCAACACTCTTTCATCCTAACATCTAAGCACAACACAAAAGAAGTCTTACCTTGAGGTTGCGTTGTCAAAGTTCTTAGATATGAAATGTGAAGAATTAATTAATGTTGTGATATTAGATTAGAATTCTAATTATCTTTAATCTTCAAGCAACATACTTTAAACCTAGGGTTTCAAAAGTTTTCATCCATCAAACCAACGCTTAACTGCTCTAGGGTTGCTTTAAGAATTCAGCAAACCACTAGAGGAAGATTAGTTTAATCATCTTTTTATTATTTTTCTTTTTTTTATTTTATATAAGAAGAAGAATAAAGAACGAAAGAAAATAAAAAGAATCGAGAGATCGCAGATCAAACTAAACTCAAGAAATCACAAAGAAATGCAGAAATAAAGAACAGAGAATTACTAGAAAAAAAGTACCTTATTTGATGAACTGGTCCCAAATACAAGCTCCTTCTTCCACAACTCGCTTGAAATAAAAATTACATCTTTGGCAGAAATTTAGAAATAGCTAAAGAAAAACCCTAGTTCGTCTCTCCTCCCCTCCCTGTTGCGAATGCTCATATTTATAGGGCAGAATGTAGAGGAGTCCCGGATAAACGTCACCACAAAATTTCAGATTCATCTCTATCCAAACTGCCGCGGATCCCTGGGATTGCCGCGGGTCCGCGCAGTTCTGGCTCTGTTGGCCACGCGCTTTGGCGCTGGGCCTCTCTGATCCGTCCCTTTGGCCGTTGTTTCTGGAAGGTGGATCCTGGCCTTTTAATCTAGATTTTCGTGATACTTGGTAATCAAGTTATCCCTAATCTAGATTTTTCAAATCCTTTCTCCACGAAATTCCTCTCTATCTTGGCCTTTTATCTTCATCCTGCAGGTGTTTAGGGTTTGACAGAAGTCTATCCAACCCTAATTTCTGATATTTGCAACTCTTAGCCCTTGTATTTGCATTTTGAATCTTTGTATTTGCACTCTTCTTACCTGGGCTTCAAACATGGGCTTGGATCTGGGCTTTTGGGCTCTTTAGCTTTATTCTTTATTAAATTGATAATTTGAGGCCTGCACATATTAAATAAAGAAATTTAATAATTGTGCATTATAATATGAATAAATGTGCAAATGCGATGGTATATATGATGTCAATTATGCATTTTTCACTACCTATCATAGCATATGAATAAGATATATCAATCAAGCTCTATGCAACCCATTTATGCATACCAAGAATACAGAATTACAAAGGTGTATGCATAAACAGTTTCCTCTAACCAACCAATAACCTCCAACCTCCAAAACAAGTGGTAAATAGATGGTTTACAGAGGATACACAAGAACGCAGACACATCACATACCACGCATAAAAGATATGTATCAAATATCAACCATAAAAAAAGAGATACATAACTTCCCAAAGACAACAGTGATATCATAAAAGAAATTTGTTCATACAAAGGTTCATGCCAACTTCAAAACAAGTTCCAAACCATGAAATAAGTACTACAATATAAAACACATGTCCAAACACCAATACTACATATCCACAAAAAAGAGTACATAAATAAAGACATGAAAACAAAAAACTCCCAGATAACTTTAAAATCTTTCTCCCCCTTTTGTCATCAACACAAAAGGGGTCACTCTTCCTGAAAGTCTGGATCTACAGGAGGAGCTGGTGCCTCGGAAGGAGTTGGACGAGGTACCAGGGGTCAAATGGAGGACCCAATGCTGGAAGAGGCTGCGCGTGGCCTCTCGTAAGAGAAACAGGTAGCTATCGTCGAGGCACGTCTGAAGGTAGCGAATGGATGAGCAAATATTTGCAGGTCGTTCTGAATGCCTTGCTCAATCCTTTCAAAATGAGCAGTCATCTTCAGATCATTTTCACAAAGCTAAGTAGAAAGAGCTGTATATGGGTCAACAGAGGCTGAGGAGGTTAAAGAGGATCCAGAGGCAATAACAGAAATGATAGGATAGGGCTGAGGAGCAGGAACAGACACCCTAGCACGCATCCTTTTGAGGAGAGTGTTGTTGATGTCAACAGATGGTTCAATGGATCGTTCAGCAGAAAGATCAAATTTTAATTGCTTGAGAAGTCGGATAATGAGCATCCTAAATGGTAAGTGCCAGTTTGCGATCAGGACGTGCTCAGAAACCATAAAGTCGATGATGAGTTTAGGAATGTTTACTCTAATGCCTTTCAGAAGGCAATAGGTCAAAAGGGGAGCAGTATCCTGAGCATGACTTTATTCTCCTGATTTTGGTAGGAGATTATAGAATACTATCTTAGATAGGACCTGGGTGGTGAGCGTGTAATACTTCACCTCCTCGTTCCTAACTAAGGTCGGGTTATCATCATCATGAAGTAAGAGAGATGCGGTGAGGGCAAATTCACCGTCAGGATATTCAAAATCATGTATATCAACATTATATATCTACACCCTCACAGGAGAGATGTAGCAGATGGGCAAATCTATCTAAAGAAATGTTAATCTCCTTGCCCAGGACTCTAGATCTTATATAGTTGTTTTGAAAAGTCAGATTATAGTAGAAATAATGCACAAGCTTAGGGTGGACAGGTTCCTTGATGGTCACTTGGTATTCTAGAGAGCTTGTGTTCAAAATATTTGCAAGATTTAAGTGCTCAAAATCAGCAAGCACTACAGTTCTACCAGAAATCACATGCTTATTATGGATAACAAAAAATCTATTGTTGACACATTAAAAAAGACAAACTTTCATGCAGCTTTTCAACTTGTCAGAACGATATCCAACTTGTCGACATCTACAAAAGACAAGCCGCGGATAAGCTGATGACCAACTCAACACATCCCGAGGGACAAAGCAGAAGTTCAGGCCCCGCTGATTTAGTGAAGCAGACAGCAGGCCAAATACTGCTTTTTGAGGTTGAGAAAGCTCAATACTCAGCCTCGCGCGAGCCCAAAGTGCTAGCCTCACTCCAAAGGCTAAATTATCTAGCTTCGCCTTGAAGCCCTTCAAAGCTCAGTAACGAGCCAAGTGCTAGCTTCGTCTGAAGCTCAACATAGCCACACAAGGCTAATTTTCTAGTTTCGTCGAAGCCAACAGCTCTAATTAAGAGATTTTAGCCCCATATGCGGAGATAAACCTAGCCCCGTGCGAGGCTATATGCAGCCTCGCACGAGGCTTTCTATGCCTCTACGAGAGAGCTGGCCAGGTCAAACCTTTGACCTAGTATTTAGTGGGCTAATCCCACTACGTTAGTGGGGTGAATGCCACTTTACGTGGGCAGTTACACCGCCTACTTCGCCCCACGTTCAGTGAAACGGCTGGGTCAATAGGCCATTTTTAGGCTCGCGCGAGCCTGTCTAGCCTCGCATGCGGCTCACATTTAGCCTAGCGCGAGCGTTATAGCCTCACGCGAAGCTCAAAATAGCCTTCGGTGTGAGGCTAGCTGACTGTTATCAGTCGTGGCTGAATTCTAGGGGCAGTTACACCCTTCCAGAGTTTATAAATAGCTCATCTGAAAATGAGCTCAGGGATCAGGAGATCAAGAGAGACAGGCAATAAAAGAGAGCAGAACATGAGAGGCAAGAAGGAATCGAGAGAGATTATAAGGCTAACTTTTTCTTATTTCTCAGAAGCTCCAGAGAATTACTTCTCTAAGTTCAAGGTGTAGATACTTCAAGACCTTCCTTTTTCAGGGAGTCTCCAAAACCAGGCGAGAAGGAATTCCCAAGCAGTAGCATTTGAAAATCGATCGCTCGCATCATCAACGGGATAAACTGGTCGCACGCTGATGAGACTCCCACCGACACACTTTCCCAGAAATCTCAGAGGAGATCTACTTGTAATTTTTCTTTTAATTACTTGTAATCTTCTCCTCAATATTTTGTAAGTTTTCCCTTATTGATTTTCAATGGAAAACAAGATGACTCCGCTAGGGAGGTTATTCTCTAATGTTGAGAATCAGGTGTCGCAATGTGACGATCAGACCCTCGGGTCTATTGCTGAAACATTGGTCTTTAATTTTGACCAAGAGAAGTTTGGACAACTTCTCACTGGGGGTAGCAAAATCTCCTACATGTGCGCAAGCGCAGGAAGGTCAGCGTAGCTAGTGTTCTCTTGGCTACGTTTGGGAAGCAAGTCTCTGTTGAGACTATTGAGGCTCTCCATGAACTTAATTCTGCCTCATGCGATGCTAATTAGGCTTTGCGCAAGCCTAAACTGGCTCTGAGCGATCCTATCACAGTCCCAATTGGGACTAGGTTAGCCCCGCGCCAACGTCTTAGCATTGTGCGTGATCCTTCAAGGGTTCCATGCGAACCTAAAATAGCCTCTGCCAAGGCTATGTGGATTGCAAAGTCCACCCTTGCCTCTCTCGAATCAGCTTCCCATGAAGTTAAGATAGTCTTGGATTACAAGACTCCCTCTGCTCCTCAGTTTCGCCTATCCGGTGAGGCTAAAGCTAAAACACTCTGTGCTTACAGCGAGGCTACTGCAGCCCGCTTGCCTAAATAACACTGTTGGGCGGTATTAATGTTGGCCCAGAGGCCCTTCACTCTAGTTTTGATGATGATTAACTCATGTAGTTATTGTTTACTAATAATCTTGTGATATTTAGTTTCAGATATTTGATCGAGATATTAGTAGGTGACAAGCTTCAACAAAGATATTTTGGAGCTTTCACATGGTGATTTAATAGCTCTCGTGTCAAGATCGCATCTAGCACTCGGTTGGAGTCAATCTCATTGGATCGCGTTTGGGTCGAGTCGACTTGGAGACGGAGTTCTACAAGAAGACCTCGGTTTGTTTAGTTTATGGTTTAAATCTTGTGTTAAAGATTAGATAGTGTTGATATGCTCAAGTTCACAATACACACACAAGTTTAAAGTTTCATGTTGGTTTTTCGATTTAACCGATCTTGGTTTTCAAGTCAAAAACATAGATATAATATCTTTTATGTATATTGGTTCTATCCATATACAATATGCTTCAAAGTTGTTTCAATATCATGTTTTTGTATTTACAAGTGTTTTATATCATGTTTTTGTATTTACATGTGTTTTGTGGAAAACGGTTTTCCATTTAAAATCCAAGTTTTTGGAAAATACGGTTTTTGGTTTAAGGTAAAATTTCAAGAACACAAAAATGATTCAAATTGCTCATAATATGTGTTGAATTTTAGTCATACATATTTTATTTCAAAGATCTAATAAGAACTGATTTTTGTGAAATTTATGTCATTTTATGGGTTTAATCAAAGGTAAAAACCCAAATTTTTAATCCCTATAATAGTTGGACCTGGCTGTCTGCCGGTCGACCGGACAGTCGACCGACGCAGAAGTTGGTCGACCGACGTACACAGACGTGCACGCAGCCATGGGCTGGTGGGCCGTTCGACCGGGCGGTCGACCTGTCCAGAGAGCTATGCTCTCTGGAAATGGCCCCGGTCGACCGGCTGAGAGTTCTGCTCTCTGTATACAGTGCCGGTCGACCGGGCGGTCGACTGGTCAGAGAGCCGTTGCTCTCTGGTTCCAGGCCCGGTCGACCGGGCGGTCGACCGGTGGCACAAGGTCATAAAAATGACCGTTGGGCCGGTCGACCGGGCGGTCGACCAGAAGGTCATTTCTGACTTTTCTTGGCTGCCAATGGGCAAAACTTTTGTGGGCTATAAATACCCCACATTTGAGCTGGTTTTAGATAAGTTTGTTCAAGAGAAAAATTCTCATCTTCTTAAGTGTTTAACAGCAAGTTTTTAAAAGTTTTGGGCTTAAAGATTTTATCTTTATTTGTTTTTAAAAGGGTTGGAAAATCAAGAAAAAGAGAAGTTATTGGGATTGGTTTTTGATCTTCATTTCTATAGCTATTCTAGAAGTTTTCCCAAGAGTTTTTCTTTGTGATTTTGATTTTCAAACTCTTTGTTTTTCTCACACTTGAGCTATCATATCTATCCTATTTATAGGATCTTGTTTAGTGAGAAAATTGGTTTGTGGTTTGTTGAAACCACCAAGTGTTGTAAACGCTTATCCTTGCTCGGCTTTGTGCCTTTCCCTCTAAGTGTAGAGGAGGTTGTGTAGTTGGTTGTTGGTATCCCTCTAAGTGTAAAGGTGATTGAGTTTGTTGGTATCCCTCTAATGAGAGGTTGATTTTGTGTTGGCTTTAAGCCTAGCCTCGTGTGTAGAGGTTGTTGGTGTTTGAGAAAGGAGTTGTGTAAGTTGTATTACCCAAATTCTCAGTAGAGGTTCCCTGTGTGGGAAGTCCTGTGTGGACGCTATAGTGGAAATCCTTCTGTGTGAAGGTGGGGATGTAGAGCTGGGTGCTCGAACCTCGAAATATATCTCGGTGTTTGTGATTGATCCACTATCTCTAAACTCTCTCTTATTTACCTTGCATTAATTCATATTGTTCATTCATACTTATATGCTTGGTATTGCTTGTGTGTGTCCTTACTTGTGGCCAACCAAGAGAGCTTCAAATAGCTACACTCTTTGGTTACACTAAGTGTGTTGCAATTTGTTTTTTAATTTTGCATTATCATTAGATTAGCCATACACCTATTCACCCCCCTCTAGGTGTACTTTCAGTTAAACCTGTCGCATGCGAGGCTAAAACCAGAGCACATGTGCCTGCTAAAAGTGTCTCTGATCTAGCATCGCTCTCAGCACCAAGTACTAAAATACTCTGCCACGAGGCTAGAGGTAAAGCACGACAGAGTGCTAATAGCGAGACTCTCCGGATTCCGGTGATTGAGTTTCAGAAGACCAACTTCTCAAAACCCCATTCCCACAAACCCATGGAAAATCTTTTAGAAATTGTACCAAGGAATGAAGGAACCATAGGAGATTGTGAAACAATATGAGTCATTCATATTTCATCAAACATCATCTCAAAACCTATAAATGCTAATGTACCAGTTGCCAAGTAAATTGCTGCAAATGGGTGTCGCATTCAATGAATAATTTCTCTACTTTATTATCCCGTTGCAATGTAAATTGTCCCCAAGAATGAATTCGATTGCAGAACATGAAGCATAATTCACACAGATCTTCCCAAATTCCAAATTCAAGGCTAGTTCAAACACTCTCTCGGCGATTTTCAGGTCGGGTTTGTGCTGGATAAATTCTTTCTTTTTCTAAATTTTCTTTTTTGTTTTAATCAAGTTCCACAACAGAACTAGTGGTTTGCTATTGATTTTTATTGGTCAGGATTATGACAGAAGAATATGGTGCAGATGAGGTGTTTGATGAAATTTCTCAACTAGCACGGGAAGGAAAGTTGTCCATGGAAAGGTGATTCAGATAGTCGCTGCTGCCATGACTGATGACAGTGTTGAAAGCTTATACAGTGAGATCTTGCTTTAATCCTATGCATACTGACTATGATATATTTCTTATATTACAATGATAACAGTCTTAATTCTATGGATTATATGAACAAAACTAGTCTTATTCAAAAACATACACATTTAGTGCTAGTTCTCTGCATCTGCAGCCCACATGAACTAAATCTTTTGACTTGAAATTTGTGTAGCACATACATGATACTGGATGTGGGTGCGACATGACACCCTACCGTCAAAGCGATATGGCAAATTTTAGAAAAAGAAGATATAGATAACATGGATATAAGAAAAAAAAATCTATACACACACGCGCACACAACAGAACACACAAATACATGATCCACATACATGATGCACAAATACAGATATGGGATAAGATATGATATGGATATGCAAATATAACAAATCTTGAATGGATGTCGGTAAGATACGATACCATAATGACACATGACAAATTTCTTAAACTAGGACAAAGCATGGATACAAGAAAAAAATTATATAGATGCACATACACAACACACTCATACATAATGCATGGATATGGATGAGATATGATACGAATGACAAAAGTACGACATGGATACAAGAAAAATTCTATAGAAGCAAACACACAAACACATTCACACATTATGCATTGATGTGGATGAGATATCATTAGAAAGATATCACAATCATCATTAGAAAGATGTATTTATATAGTCTATGTGAATTGTTTGCTTTTACCTATGTACTTGGGACAAATGGCTTAGTTGTTGTTGTTTGCTTTTACCAATGTATTTCTCCTGCTACTTATTTTTTTGATATACTGCTTCTTATTTGTGCACTCTTTATTGCTCTTCACTGGTCCACATTTTGGAGAAGCACGAGATAAGGATCTGTTTGATACTAAAATATGAAGGGATCAACCAGTGACTGAAATTAACTCTACCTATAAGCTTACAAAAATGCTTAACAGTTGTCTAAAGCTATGCTATAGAGAACCAAAAAGATGACGCCTTGGTGTAAACCACCACAGTACCATCACAATCCCATGGTGCCCACACATGGTTGAACTTTCAGCAGGTCCAAATGGGAAGAGATTTGTGTATTTGCAACGGCATTTCATTTTTATTCTCACTACAATGTGGGGTTAAAGGTTTATAAGTTAACCGATTAGAAATTATGCAAGATTTTAAGATTGGTTTTGTGTCAAAGCTAATACAAAAGACAAATGCACAATGATCGCCCAAGACAGTCTTGAACTAAAAACTCCTGGTAGCTACTGTGTCAAATTATTCAATTTTTTTTTTGGTTGAGCTTGATGACTTTTAGGAAAGAATTGGTTGCAATGTCTAGTGAAGTGGGTCTGCCAATATTCCACCAGTCACAATAACATTTTCAAGTTCGAATTCATCCTCAGGTTTTCTTTTACTAAATCCTTCAGTGAATTAATTCTATGGTGATCTATGCACACACTTCATCTATACAGTCATTCAAGATGTATAGAATGTTTGCATATATTATTCACTAAGCATCCCAGACCTTTTTTGATATTAGTCATAAAATGTTATTGAGCACAGATCAAAGGTGATATATTTGTTTGCTTTGTTATTTCCTTTAGTTATTGCCTTTCCAAGCACAATGTTGCTTCTAGATATTATTGCAAGTCCAATTACTTCATTCCTTTTTGGGAAACTACTCTTTTAATTTTTTGACCTCATTTCTTCAAAACTGGCCACTTCTTTGCTTAGGACTTACAACTACTATCTCTCTCCTATATACAATTAATCAACCACCAATCACAATTTTACAAAAATATTTACATAATAGAAACAACCACATGGTGCATATTGGGTGATTCTTTGAACAGATTACAGCTTTGTAGGTGGCAGCCCTGCTACAGTACCATGACAAAGAGGGCAAGTGGAATCAGAATAAAGTCACATATCAATACATGGTGCATGGAATGAGTGCTTGCATCCTGGCAGCTGCCTCACTTCCTCTCAACCTCCATAAAATCCGTTAGACAAACTGAACATTCTGTGTCATCGGCTTGATCTTTTCTGTACTTGGACACCGGAATCAGCTCCTGAGATTGACCACTTGCAATGGCTCCAGGATGAAACAAACTCCGAAAAATTTTGAACAAATCGGTGTGGCAAACAGTAAGCAAATGTGAAGATATATGAGACTACAAGAAAGATGGAGATCTCTGCCACAGATACTGCAAAGTAGTAGTAATCAGGTGATGCGTTAGCTAAGAGGATTTTGAATTGGCAATTGTAGAGGTAAATTTCTCAGGGAATTTATCTATACTTAATTTGAAAGAGAGAAAGTAGGGTAATGCGAACACCAAAGAATTTACGTGGAAAACTCGTAGGGGGGAAAACTACGGTGTAAAGAGCGAGAGTTTTCACTAAATCAGAAGGGATTATAAGGAGTTCTCAACACTCTGTTACAGATTCAATTCTCTAGTGTTTGATCCCATTGCTTGATGGAGGTCCAAGTGTATAAATACCCTGCATGTTGTAACCAAATGTGAGGATATCTCAAATCTCCATAACTGTAACATTTGCACGTTGGAATTTCTTCATGGCTGCTCAGATTATGCCCTTCATTATTAGGAGTGATTTCTGCTACCATCTATAATCGTCTGTGTTGGAGCAGGGGTTAGTTATAACGTTCAAAAGTGGGATGATATGGCGGCGTAATTGATTCTATGAATTAAGAGAGTTCTGCTTGCAAAATTGAAGAAAAAAATCAACGAGGTTGGCTGCTATAGTTGTCTTGCTTGGAGCGAGAAGAATTGACCTCAGAGTAGTGGTGTCCTCAGAAGGAAAAGTGACTTCGGGAACAAATGAGTGGTGATCGGGAAGGTGCTCTGCTGGCATGTCTTGTCGTCTATTTTAGGCGGTCCTGATGAGGTGGGACACGTGTCGCGATCTTGCTGTAGATTAAAATTCAACCACTACAGATGCCCCTCTGCTTCTTCTTTCTCCAAGTTCTAGAGAGGAGTGGAGTGGACTAATCTCTCCTCTGGCTTGAGAAGTCGTGGCGTCCTTTATACTTTGATGGGGAGTAGTTGAGATGCCTTTATATACTTTGAACCTTTTTGAAAGTTGAAGTGGGTGAGGACAGCTGGCAAATTAATGATCGAGATCCTAGCGTCATGATGAATGAGACCGTGTAGCAGAAGCTGATCATATCTGGTTGTATAACATGCCGTAAATTTTGGGATACGAGCTGACTCTTTGTTGAGAATTTTATATGAGATTATTTGGTTCCTCCATCTATAAATAGAGTAGATCCTTGAAGAAGCATGCCCATCTTCTCAAGACTTTTTTGCCCCCAAACTTCTTGTTATGATAGATAACTATGCCATTCTTCTTCTTCGTCTAATGGAGGAAGGAGGAAGGAGAGGGGGAGGACAGAGATGGTGGAGACGGCTGGCGCAATACATTAGTTTTCGCGATGATCTTGTCCCAAAACATCAATTTTCATGACAAGATCCTCCTGCTTTGACTTGATTGCTCATCTGATGTTAGATCGGGTTAAATCAAGTTTTTAGCTTGGTGCTCTGAGATCTCTCCTGTCAATGAATGAGACCTAGGTGGGGACTGTCCTGGATAGTAGCGGAGGTTAAGCCGATTCCATTGTCGTCTTTCATGTCTTCCAGTCTTCACTTCTGGCTGGATCATGTCGCGCTGACCTTTGGAGATTCTTCTCTTAAGGCGAGGCATGGGGAAAGAAGCAAGGGGGTTCCCTGGGATGCCGCCGATGAAGCATTTCTTCTTGGGAGTTTTGACCTCTTGTTCGGGATGGAGGGTCAGTAATGTAATGCCATCACTATCTTGTACATCCTGGAGGAATCCATCTGGTTGTCTTAGAGGCGTGTTCTGGTTGGAAGTAAGAGGTTCTTCATCTGGAGAATTTCTAATTTTTCGTGCAGGAACCTCCCTGGGCTTTCCTCAGGATCTGCGGAAGGTGGCTTGAATAATAGGATCGCATCCGTGTGAAGTGTTCCCCGACAGGCAAATTTTGTTTACTTCAGCATCGGGAACTTATTCGGCAGGTCTGGACGAGTAGGGCGGGTTGTCTGTATTTTCTTTCAGAAAAGTAAATACAAATGAGTGATAAATCTTGTATTACTCTTGTTAGATGTAACCAAGTGTGTATTTAAATGGATGTAATCAGAAAGCTTTATAATAAAAGTATTAATTTTTTAATGAAAATGTTGTTTGGATCTTGCCTGGTTTTGTTTACCATTACTTTCGTCTGGAATTGGATGTCTACTCGGCGAGTTTGCTTTGACTCCTAGATGTTTGGTACTGGGTAGGCATGTAGTTTCCTAGTGGGTATTAGTTCCACAACAGTATCTGCAAATTTTATCCTCCGAGTGAGGGAAATCCCAGCTACAGAGTTGAGCTTCCAAGAGGGAAAATCCCTACAACAGAGTCGGGTTTGCATTCCCTTCCGAGTGAGAAAAATTCCAACAACGGAGCTGCGACACCGAGAGTCTAGGATGGAAATCCCTACAGCAGAGTCTGATCTCTGAGTGGGACAAATCCCACAGGGGAGTGTCTTGGAGAGACGTAGAGGAGCCTGTGTTGCCGTCTCTGAGTAGGAGATCCCATCTCGAGATGAGCATTGAAAGTAATTAGGATGTGCATACAAGCATACAATAAGATATTTAATAAAATATTAGATATGAATGTGGGCAAATCTGGTTTTATGAGCTTAGCTAATGGATTATGAAACTAGTACGTCAAGGGAATAATCCAAATAAGGAAACTCTCATAGATATACCAGCTATTGACCGAGCATATACAACTGGAATTACCCCAGACTGATCTATCATGAAGCACATTCAAACTTTGAAATCATACCTGAAGCTTTTGTTCTCAGGAGAGCATACCTATAGCTTTTCGTTCTCAGGAGAATAATTAGACTTATGACCATAAAAGACTGATACTTCGAGGGAATAATCCAAATAAGAAAACTCTCATAAATATACCTTGTTTCGTATGAAGTCATAGTCCCGTTGGACCAGCAAAAAATTCAGACTCATTAATATGCAGAAAAATAATTAAAATAATTAGTTAAAAATATAAAAAAATAGAGAAAAATATTAATAACAGTCTACAATACTTCTACTTTCTATGATAAAATTTTCAGAGAAATAGCAACATAAACTAAGTCAGATAACCCCCTTTACAGTCAGTTTTCCTTAATGAAAAATTCAAACCCGTTAAAAATTTAATGTTATAAAGTCTTTAAAAATCCAACAAAAGAAAATTTAAAAATTCGTCAAACTAAACCTATTAATTTCATGTAATCCAGAGGATTATATTCCCAATCTTAAGCTAATTAATCAAGATTTTAAAAAAAAAGATCCTAACTATTCCTATTGAAATAATTTATGTAGATTTATCGGGATCCTAAGATTTCAGTGCTTTGAATTGTGATCTAGTTCAAGTGATTGTTTTTCCTCCTTTAGTTAAACAAGAATTTTGGTGATAAATGATTTTATTTAGTTATGTAATTATGCTATAAAAGTGATTTAAATAATTAAGTTAGTTTTTTGGTATTTAGAAATTTTATAGTTTCATGAATCACCTTCATGTATTACCTGTAGTATATTGATGTATTCTTGTATGTAATAAAGTTCACTTGTTCTTAGTGATAAACCAACATGATCACTACATGACATCGTTAGGATCTTGCCATTATAACTCACTGGGATGACATTTGTGACATTTATCTTATGACCATCATGTCCATGTTATCTAACTACTGGAAAAAATATTGTTATACGGTAACAACCTCGTCCTACTTATCATGTTCACCGACAATATATCCTGCTATACATGTATCACGATTTCACTTTGATGTTATTGTTATCATTACCGAGTTATCCTAGTAATTTAGGTAACATGTACATTTAGTAATCTTGATAACTAATGACATGATATTAAACAACTTACACTGGATTGGAGAAAATGAAGGAGGAGACAGCGTCTGTATTTTGGGTGGACCTAGGATTTAGGTTGCGCAGTCAAAAGAGGGTTCCACTGCAGGGTTTCCGGGGTGACTGACACTCCGTCCTGTTCTTGCTCCTGTTATGCATGTTATACATGTTACCTGACCTGTTATACATATTCCTGACTACCTTCTGGATCTATACCCGCACAACAAAACCCGACCCAACAGAAAAATCCAAACTCGTTAACCTACAGAAAATAATTAAAATAATTAGTTAAAAATATCAAAAAATAGAGTAAAATATAAATAACAGTCTACAATACTTCTACTTTCTATGATAAAATTTCAGAGGAATAGCAACATAAATTAAGTCAAATTACCCCTTTATAGTCAGTTTTCCTTAATGAAAAATTCAAACCCGTTAAGAAATTTAATATTATAAAGTATTTAAAACCCTACAAAAGAAAATTTAAAATTGGCCAAATTAAACCTATTAATTTCATGTAATCCAGAGGATCATATTGCCAATCTTAATCTAATTAATCAAGATTTAAAAAAAGATCCTGACAATTTCTATTGAAATAATTTATGTAGATTTATCAGGATCCTAGGATTTCAGCACTTTTGGATTGTGATCTAGCTCAGGTAAGTGCTTTTCCTCCTTCAGTTAAACAAGAATTTTTGTGATAAATGATTTTATCTAGTTATGTAATTATGCTAGAAAGGTAATTTAATTGATTAAGCTAGTTTTCTAGTATTTAGAAATTTTATAGTTTCATGAATTACCTCTATGTATTACCTGTAGTATATTGATGTATTCCTATATGTAAAAAAGTTCACTTGTTCTTGGGAATAAACCTACATGATCACCACATGACATCGGTTAGGACTTTGCCACTAAAACTCACCGAATGACATTTGTGACATTTATCTGATGACTATCATGTCATGTTATCTAAGTACTGAGAAAATATTGTTATACGGTAGAAACCTCGTCCTGCTTATCATGTTCACCAACATATATATCCTGTTATACATGTATCACGATTTCACTTTTGTTATTGTTGCTGTTATCATTACCGAGTTATCCCAGTAAACTCAGGTTTAAATGACATGATATTAAACAACTTACAGTGGGATCAGGGAATTGATGGAGGAGACAGCGTCTATATTTTGGGTGGACCTAGGATTTAAGTTGCGCAGCCGAAAGAGGGTTCCACTGCAGGGTTCCCAGGGTTGACTGACACCCCGTCCTATTCTTGTTCATGTTATGCATGTTTTACATGTTACCTAACCTGTTATACATGTTCCTGACTACCTTGCGGTAGGGCCCGATTCAGCGCCAAGAGTCTAGACCGTGGTCCCAGGTATGTACGGGACCCACTTAAAACATAGATAATGGCTCCAACCAATCAGTTCAATAACTGAGGATCTCGATTGGCACGTGTAGTAGGCGTAGTATGGGATGCGTCTATTACATGTGGCAATTGGTGTTCGCTGACATAATTAATAATAAAAAACTGAACTCTCACACTGACGTTATAAATTGAACCAACATATATATGCATGTTATGATAGACATTTGATTATACTCGTCACCTAATGTACACCTGACTATATCACTGACTGGCTTAGTTACTATTCATTTATTATTTCACATGTTATTCCAACATTATCATGAATATTTTTCTTTCATAATATGCTTACACATTACATGCATGTGCACCTCTCCTTTTTATTTTACCACTCACTAGGTCGCTTATTGACGACCCTGAGTTTGTTATGCTCAGATCCATATTCGAGGACATTGCAGGACCAGGAGTACTTTGAGCGCGTTACAGATCTCCAGTAGACCATCCTCAGTTTATTTCGTGAAGACGTTTTTGTATTTTTGGTTATATTTTTGTTATGCTTATAATAATTGAACTTAAAGACATTATTGTACTTGTTTTTTAATGCTGAAATAAATTGTGGACTTTATGTTTTGATTCAATGTATTGAGGCTTAGTGTATTTATATTGAGAATACGTCGCCGACTCTCGTCACGTACCCAACTGAGTGGATTTAAGAAGTGCAGCGTGACAAGAATATGGAAGGAAGCTGGCAGAGGAAAACTGCCAGAAGCTCTTCCGCCCGAAGGTTCAGACGATGGAAGCTTGTAAGCTAGTTTTTGTGCTCCGAGTGGGGGTAATCCCATTAATGGAACATTTGATGGGGGCTCTGAGAGGAGAAAATCTCTCCATATTGTGGGAGATTCTGAGTAGGGGCAATCCATAACGGAGGATTTTGACTCCCGTTGGACTACCGAGAAAAGCTCATATATAAGTCTGCATTGACACTTCCGAGTGAGGAAAATCTCATCAGCAGAGTGTACAGACATGATCCTCTAAGTGGGGAAAATCCCAGCAACAGAGGAATCACGTTTTCACCTCTAAGTGGGGGAAATCCTATCAGCGGGGCATGTAGATGGATGGATGAATGTCGTAACTGCCTTCGAGTGGGGGAAATCTCATCAGTAGGGGGTTCTCGTGGGAAAATCCCGTCAGCAAGGTGTATGAATGGACGGATATTGCAGTCGCCTTTGAGTAGGAAAATTCCATCAGCGAGGCGGATGGAAGGATGGATGTTGCAGTCGCCTCTGTGTGGGGAAATTCCATCAACGAAGGGATCTTGTAGTCGTCCCTGAGTGGGAGGGGGATCCCATCAGTGGCCGCGTGGACAGATGGATGTACTGCAAAGGTTAAGAGCATAGAATAATATTTTATTCAATAAATGTAATAGATAAAGCTAGGACTGGAAGGAAGTACGCTTTGTATGAGTGGAATTCTGGTAGTCAATCAATCGTCTTGTACTAGGCTATCAGGTTTTGTTCCCGAGAAGGTTGAGTGTTTGGCTGTCTGAAATTTATCTAGAGAGTACGGACATACTCTTTGAGGAAGCCCTATTAGATAAGCTCTTCCAGGTACCTTTGTAGGGCCCAACAATGGGCTTTAGTGCCCTTTACATTCGTGGTAGGAGCGATATTCCTCCGACTCAGAAAGTGAGGGATTGTAATGGATCGTGTTTGACCCACGGCTGATCTTTGAATGTGTTGAAATCTTCATTGATCGAGAGCATCAACGGAATGAAGCGTTCCATCAATCTGTAGCTTCGGAGAAGACTTAGTGGGAGGATAGAGGGCGCCTGCTTCTTGTAAGGAGGTTGCTCCCAGTGCCTGTTTTGAGTATGGTTGGGATCTTCGAGAGTGGACTTCGACTTCCCTCCACCATCGCTTGGTTTAATGGAGTGATCGGAGAAAGCCTTCATCGGCTCTTCTAGCTGGATATAAGGTTGAGCTCGGGAAAGGACTTTGCTCATCTTGGCGATGTGCTTCAAGAGGTGCTTGTACAAGGGGTGAGTAACCTGCAACCCACTGATGAATGCGAGTGCGAAGACCTCCTCTCCACAGTTGGAGACTTTAGTCAGTTGGCTCTGGAAGAAATTGATGTATGACTTGAGGCTGTCTCCAGGCCTCATCTTGACAGAGAGGAGGTGATGATTGTTTCTCTTGGCTTCTTGGCGAAAGGCGTACTGTATGAGAAAGGCCTCGGTGACTTCTGAGAAGTTGTAGAGAGAGCGCGGTGGCATGAAGAGAACTAATCTGATGTCGCACCTTTCAGGCTAGAAGGAAAGGTGAGGCACATGACCGGGTCATTGTGAGAGTAGATCACCATTTTGTCTCAGAGATACCGGATGCGCTAAACTGGATCGCTCGCTCCGGAGTAACTTCGAAGGTAGGAGTCAAGAATTTACTTGAAAATTCACACTCCAGGATATCATTAGAGAGAGGATAGTTATGGATGTGGGTCATTGGGATTAGGTGCTAAGACAGCTTGATCTCTACAATCCGCTTCTGGATCAGCTCGTCGAGGGCATGGAGATTCATAGACGTGTTGCTTTTGTGTCGCCCTCTGTTTATGTGGAGTTATTCTGGAGGGCTCTGACTTGGTATGGAGTTGTTGGTTAAGTAGTCTCAGCTCCTTTTGTTCACGAACAATGTTCTCACAGTCGAGCGTCATCTGTTCCCGCTCACGATCAGATTGTAGTTGTTATTCCGTCATTTGCCCTTTAATCTCGTAGAGCATCTGAAAGTGTTGGTCTTCTTGTTGCTGAGATGGTTGGACATTGGCGGAGAGTCCTTGTGGTGAGATGGAGATGATGTCTTCGGCATGTGTTGATTGTCAGTTGATGAGGAAATCGTGCCCTAAGTTGTTGCGATGTCTTTGCCATTGAAAGTTGCACCGTTGGCAATTCGCTTTCCTGAGGTCACCTTGGATCTAGAAGAGGATTTTTGAGGAAGGTGATAGGGAGAGATCTTGAGTGTAAGGACTCAGATCTCAATAAAAGCACAAAAATGTTGTGGTAAATTCCTCGGGGGAATTTATCTACACTCAATTTGTAAGAGAGATAGTAGGGCAATGCAAACACCAAACAATTTACGTGAAAAACCCGCGAAGGAAAAATCATGGTGCAGAGAGAGTTTTTCACTAAATTAAAAGAGATTACAACGTGTTCTCAGCACTCTATTACAGATTCAATTCTCTAGGATTCGATCCTTTTGCTTGATGGAGGTCCAAGTGCATAAATACCCTGCATGTTGTAACCAAAACTACGGATATTACAAATCTCCGTAACTGCAAGATTTGCACGTTGGGATTTCTTCATAACTGCTCAGATTATGCCATTGATTATGGGAGTGGTTTTCGCTACCATCTGTAACCATCCGCACTGGACCAGGGTTGATGCAACGTTCAGAATGTGGGATGATCTGGCGGTGTAACTGACTCCATGAATTAAGAGAGTCCTCTTGCTGAAGTGAAGGTGAAAATCAACGAGGTCGGCTAATGTACCTGTCTTGCTCGGAGCAGGAAGAATTAACCTCGGAAGGAGGAGTGGCTTAGGGAACGACTGAGTGGTACTCGGGAAGATGCTCTGCTGCTGATAGCGAGATTTTACTCTCCTGTTTTAAATTACCACAAGTGCACGATCGTTCGTTGCAACACTTGAGGGTCGGTCCATGGGAAAAGTGTTTCTAAATGATCCTAACACAAATTAGGCGAATTGGTTGAAAAGATTGAGAAGTTGGTGTGAACTAGTTTGTCATAGAGGAGGATCATGCACCTAGGATAGAATCCCCTAGACTATTGTTCATGTGGTGATATTTGTCTTTTAATTTAATGATTACACAATAATAATTTCTTACCTCAATAGGCATAAAATCCTAGAACTTTAGTCCTAAGCACAAGATATTAAAATTAATCGCATAGTCTATCAAAGTACTAAAATAAAATTAAAGCAATAATTCAGGAAAACACTAAGCATGGAATATCACTATTTAAACATATCTTGTCAAATTTCTAAATACCTAGCAATTAATCTCATAAATTAAAAATTAATTAATGAGTTTTTCATATTTTATTCGAGAGATTTAAAAGTCCACCACAATCTCATAGCCTAGGTTCATCACCCTAGGCTAATGAAATTTAAATTTGTTTCATATATTAAATTTTAATCATCATGTGGTTTAACTAAAAAATTAATGAAATCAATGATCTAAATAATTACTTTAAACAAATATATCTAAAACTGAGTTAAATAATTTAAAGTACGAACCTAAATTCAACATGTTAACAGATCTGAAAGGTCATTTCCGACTGGGTCGTGGGAGGCACGCACCTACACCTCGAAATCCGTGCACAGAGTGGTGCGCTCTCTGGCAACGCGCTTGTGGACCAGGCAAATAGCGGGCCCGTCCTCCTTTGTCAGAGCGCCTGTGGGCGCTTTGATGAAGCGCCTTTACGATAGGCGCTTTTGCAGCGCCTCGCCAGAGGGGCGCTCTGTTTTGAGCGCCTCCCTTCTTTTTTTTTCCCTCTCAGGCGCATAAGCAACGCCTGTGAGGCGCTTGAAAATAGTGCCTGTAAAGGTGCTGAGATCAGCGCCTATGAAAGCTCTTTGGAAAACGCGCGCCTGTGAAAGAGGGCAATCTATCGCCTTTGTTGGAGCGTTGAACTAAGCGAAAATAAAAGGCAAAAATTTTAGAAAAGAACGATGTACGACTGTCAAAATTAAAATCTGAAAAATCTGAGTTACAAGTAAAAATATATGCCCCTCAAACCCTAGACTTACATGACTATTTATAGATTTAGGGTTTGGTCATTTTACAAAGAAGTCCACAATGATTATTCAATTACACAGACAAGCTATTTCATGTCAAATTACATTTTGGCCATTGCGTCCAGAATGTTGGAAAACATAGGGTTCAACTCCTTGATCGTCTGAGTTTGACTATGATTGTGCGATCTACCTTTCGATCAATCTCATTCATTGATTGTCTTCATCACCCTTTGCTGTTTTTCCTTTGACTTGCTGCCACAGCGAGCCTCCATGGGATGTCTTGTGTGATGCCTCCTTGAGCTCCTCTAGCTCGTCTTGCTGTCCGCCATTGGCGATGATCCGATCATCGCCACTGCATCTACCATGTTCAGATATGAGCATCATTGAGCCTTGACGACTCCACTTTGATCAATATACTCCTAAAGTCATCGATCTTTACCTTAGAACAAATCTGAACTTTCTTGTTGTCTTCTTCATCTTGATGCCTCCGCCGAACTCCATCGACTTGACATCTACTTCATCTAGAGCACTCGAGTCTTGAACGAACATTGTCAGCTCTGATATAATTTTTAGGACCTTCTTGACTTTTTAGGGCCTTATAATGTTGTTCACCACAACTTCCTTCTGCTTTTCTGCTCCACTTCTGCTCTATCTAAATCCTAGGTTACAATTCTTTATTTATTGGATTTTACAATACAACTCTTATTTGGACTATGAGATGATATTGGCTATTGGATGCTTGAAGAATATTGATCAATCCTATTAGGAGTTAATCTCTTTGATCTAGAAGGTTTCTACACCCTTTAATTTTTAGAAACAAATTTTTATTGAATAAGAATTGAATCCTATTTATACTCATCGTGAAAAAGAAACTCGCAATCGCCTGAAAAGGAAACTGATTCACCCTAATTTGCTTCTTCTGCTTGAAGCCATCGTCTTCTCCAACTCAATTGGATTTTCCTGAATCATCATCTCCTCTTGAAAAATAAGATAAAAAATTCTAACAACACAGACTTGCCTACGGCCCTTTCTAGATTAGCCTACGGGAATTGAAGCCCTCCGTTGTGGAATTTCTCCACTCGAAGTCCCTACTCGGTTGCAGGGATTTCCTCCCCTCAGAGCCCCTATTTGATATTCAATTGATGAGATTTCTCCTACTCTAAAACAGCAGCCTCTGTCACATCGGATCCTCCTGAAGATGTCCACAGCTCCCAAAGACATCACCCTCCAAGTCACCCACAGTCCAAGATTTCCTACTTAACCCTGAAAGTCCACAGTAGCGATCAAAGAGATCTCCGCCTGCAATTACACCACTTTACTTCTCCCACGTTGAAGACATGTAACACCTCTGTATTCAAGGTGGACAGTTATAGATAGTAAAGAAATTTCCTGCATGCACTCCTACAGTCCAACGCCCATAATCACAGCGGTTACAACAAATTCGCACATCACGATCATGCAGTTACGCAGATCTCGCCAGCGCCCCATCCGCCTCCATGCCAACAATTTAGTACAAATAGACCTTCTCCTCCAGCGAGAAAGGGGACTTTTTTCCATCCACTAAATCCTAACTCAGGGAAATATCAACATATTCCTGTAAACCAGTGCTTTATAGTGAATCTTCCTCCTCCTCGTGGTTTTTTTTCTACTTGGGTTTTCACATAAAAAATCATGTGTCTCCGTCTATTGTCTGTGTTGTGATACCGCCGTTTTTACACTGAGACTCTAATCTCCATATTCTTACTTGCCGTGCGGATCGACCGTCTGATCACTCACAACAGAAAATCCCCACCACAATAGGATAATATAGTTGTTTAAAATTTTTCTTTTGTCAACTTCCTCTGTGCCACAATAGAGATCACAGAGTCTTAATGATTAAACAGCAAATGAGGTCTCAAGAGTAGAAGCATTCTTGAAAGTTTTATAACTAAGCTTTTTTAAGAAAAATTTATCATCTCTTATAATGTACAATTTATGGCTAACATTTACCATTTGACTGTAGTTTTATGGATGGAGTTGGATATTCAGAGGTTCATACAAAATTCTGATCAGCATCAGTTTGAATTCCAGCAATTACCAACTTCATACCTCTGGTGTGCTGCTCACGCGTGGCACAACACTATGGTGTGCAGACTTTGGCACTTGACGATGCAATGGATGGTTTGGCTAGCGGAGTGATTACAAGGAAAACTCGAAAGTAGATATCCAGTCACCTGTTTATCAGACATTTCCATGAAACAGCCTGAAAGTGGAAAACAGCCTGAAAGTGGAAAAGCTGAACAAATTAAGTTTGTTATTCGTCCAAGACTGAACCAAGTTTCCCTATGTGATGCTACAGAAACTGGAACTAGCAGACGGCTGTTGAAAACTGTTGAGGAAAGAATAGAGTATGATAAAGCACGAGCACGCATATTTAGTGCTCCTTCCAGTCCAGAAGCAGAAGGCCCGTCTTCTATGGATGCCACTGATGTAAGAAGCTTGTGCTCAAACAGAGATGAGCAGGAATACGATAAGATTGTCCCTAATGTTGCTGAACATGAAGAGATCATAATGAAGGATGCTGCTTCCATTATTGCCATTTTCAGAGACCGGGAAAAGGACCTCAGTGATCCTGACTACAATCGAAGTTATGATAGGTATCCACCCACCATATGTTGGAATTAATGAAGCTTTCTTCAAATAATTCATTTGTAATGAAGTATAAATCTTTGTAGGTATGCTAGGGGGCATGTTCCTTGCCGTGATTTCAACTTAGGGGCCTGCAATGTTCATCAGCCTTCATATTTGCAATATGACCCTGGTATTCTGCAGTTCAGTTAGTTTCCTCAGCCTCACATGCCAACAAATTCTATGGCCCCGTTCTGTGCTATTGGATGCAATCAAACTTCACCAGATGTTGTCTACAAGCAGTGGCCTACCCCTGCGATGGTGTATGCACACTCCTATGGTCATTTCAGGCATGCCATATACCCGGTAAGACTGCACATCTTCAAACAATGTAGAGTTTCCAGTGACTGCCTGCAACGACATTTTAAATACTTCCTTGCTCTTTATGCAGGCACCATTCTATCAGCAATTTTACAACCATTGAGCTTTGAGCTTTGGAGAAACTAATTTAGCGACCAGTCCACCTTTATGTTGCTTTAGAGCTGGAAGAGGAGGTGGGATGAAATTGTGGAGATTGGTCTTTATGTTTCCTATGTTGTTATTGCTTCTTATTGTGACCTTGATTGTGGGCATCTTCAGGAAGTTTTGTGTGGAATGAAATGTTCCCCTTCCCTCTTAAATAAAATTAGATGTTCTAAAGTGGAGAAGCAGAATATTGTTGCATCCCTAATTTACGGCCTGTATAATTTTAATGATTAATATTGTTGCAGCTTGGCAAATAGTTATGTTGAAATTGTTAATAATTTTTTTTTATTAGTGTTATCCAAACTTAATGTTTTTATAATAATATGGTGATCGATGCCCATCCATATTTTGGCTGAGTTCTCCATAACGTAAGCTCACATGGCTGTAATGTTTTGTTTGTTACATTCTACCGCTTTCCTGCCAGAAGTACAACAGTTGCACACGAGCTCTGCGGCATCATGGCGGTCCACTAGGGGATAGGCTCCGGGTGTAGGTACAGTCAAATCTGAAGAGGTCCTGCAAGTACATTTGCCCACCTCCCTTAACAGGACTAATTGTTATCATTGCTAAGCGTGAATATAATTTGTTTCTTCTCTTTTTTCTTTTTTTTAAGAGTATGGACCCAACTTTCTAGTGCGAATCAATAGTCATCTTCCTTGGACTGACATAAATTCATGCAGCCTATGAAGTGTGAATTAGAAAAACATGCGTTGACGCCGGAAAAATTATGAGGCCATAAGTGAACTCAGGCCTTGTTGGGGCATGGGAGCTGAGCAGAGATGTAAGAGGATCAGATAAAAAATAAATGTTTTAAAAAATAATAAGGTAAAAAAAATTGTATTAATTATTCCTTAAACATGAAAAAGATTATATGAAAAAATTTATTAATATATAATGTCATAACAATTATTATAAAATTAACAACAAATTAGCAAGATTTAAATAAATTAATAATAAAAATATTAATCATCAAATATTTATATTAATACATTTGGAGGATAATTATTAATATTAGTCACTAATAAAATTAGTTACTAATAATTATTAAATGATCTATGAATAGAGGGGGGAGAAGAGAGAGAGAGAGAGAGAGAGAGAGAGAGAGATCTCAGTTCTAATTGATGGTTCTCGTGAAAAAAGATGGAACAATTCTGAAGGGGGGAATATTCTCTTTTCTATATACTGGAACTAAAAAGTGAAACAATTTTTATTTTAATTCCAATTTTAGTTCTAATTATGAGTAACGATTAAAAAAAGTTCAAGTTTCAGTTCCAGTTAAAAATTCTAGTTGACTAATACTTAAAAAAGATTTCAGTTCCAGTTCTAATTTAAAGTTTCAATTGACTAACATTTTAAAAATTGTTCTACGAAATGTTTCAGTTCAAAAAAAAAAAGTTCCTACTTATGTTATACTCAAAACTGTGAACTTGACCGCCTATAACTTGTTTTTATAAGTTACCAGAGCTAAAATAGTGGGATTTTGTTAGGAAAATAATTTAAAACAAAAAGATAATATTATAATTGGTGATTTAAGTCTCTCTTTGTACACTAACTGTTACCATGCATACTATACAGCTAATATGCGCTGATATTTAAGAAAACTTGGTACTGTACAGCTCTCAAATTGAATGATATAAATACAGGATGCACACGAATCATATACAATGCAACCAATATCAAACAAATAGCAATTAATCAAAATACTTTAAGAAAAATTAAATGAATTTCTATTTAAGAAAAAAAGAAAATGTCTACAGATTAAGGGGAAAAAATTCCCTAGAGGATTTCTACTAAAAAAAAAATGCCTACAGATTGGGCTAAGAGAAGCAGAAAAACAATACCAAAACAAATAGCGCAACCAATAATACTAAAGCCAGAACCCCAACAAGTATAACAACTAATAATAGAGTGTGGCGTTCAGCGTGCGACACGTGTTGAGCCGCTGGATCTGGAGCATCTGCAGTTGAAGTTGGCGAAGCGGCTGACGGAGGCAGAGCATCAGGCGACAACGAGGTAGAGTTTGATGATGATGATGACGGCGGGTGATCATTTGTAGGGACGCCGTTGGTAATATTATAATAGATGTTCATAGTGTTGTTCTCGTTTATTTCATTGTTTATGGTGACAGGCCCCATAGGCATAGGTGGAGGCAGCACCGGTGGAGGAGTGGGAGGTCGGAACAGAGGAGGCCATGTGGGCGGCCACGTCCAAGGCCAACGCCATGTCGGAGGCTTGGAGGAGAAGAAACTAATGGTACTGAATTAGGAGCCGGCGATGGAGGCATACGCATTAATGGTGAAGGAGACGGAGATGGCGACAACGAGGGATTGGGTGCCGGTGTTGGTGGATATCGTTTAGGTGATGGCGAAGGAGAATGTTCAGGTGGCTGCATAGGCGAGGGAACGGGCGACGGAAAAGGCACTAGCGACCATGGCAGGTGGGCTGGCGAGGGCGCAGGGACGAATCTGGTCGATGCTGGTGATGGCGCTAGGGCTGGTGCCTTTGTCGGTGAAGGAACGGGTGCGAGTCCAGGGGATGGTGCAGGTGTAAATCCTGACAATGGCTGCAGATGCAAATATAAACATCGAGTTAGACTTGAGTTGAGATCCTTTTAATTTAAATGCACATGCAGGCCTACTTAAGCCCTTAAGTGTTACACAAATATATTTAACTTCTGGATAAAATTAGAATATTACACAAAATTAGCTTGTAGGCACGTGCAATCAAACATCACAGAGAATATCATATTAACAAAATAAATAAGAAATTAATATTATGAGAGGCCAAAGTTGAGTTGAAATCATTTCTGTTTAAATGTAGCAAATGCTCATATTTTATGGGTACCTTATTGTTAAAAAGAATATTTACTAAATTTAAGTGCTTACGTCCTGTCCATAATTCCAAATCTAATAATATTTACCAAATTCTTATTACAAGATTATTATAAACCAATGTTAATTGTGGCAATGGAAACGAAAAACAGAAAGAAGAAAAATTAAGAGACAAAACCAGAATTCGATGCATACCGAGGGTGCAGTGGATGGTGGCATCAGAGATGGGGCTTCGGCCGGCGAGGTAGCGGGGGCGAGTTCAGGAGATGGTGAAGGTGCGGATTCCGTGGGTGGCTGCATTCAGTATTTGCAGATAACAAAAGAAAGCTAGTTAGTTAGTTACTATAATAAAATTAAGGCGAGTTAATATAATTAAAAAATCAACTAATACAAATATAAAAACACTTGCACATACCTCAGGTTCAGAGGTCGGTGGGTGATGATGGTGCTGGTGATGAGGTGGGGGAGGAGGAGGCAGATGATGGCGGTGATGATGGCGGCGGTGGAGGAGGAAGCTGATGGCGGTGATGATGTGGCGGCGACGACGCGGGGCTCTCAGGGGCTGAGGACGGAGATGGAGAAGGGGAATTATGGCGATTTCTCAACGGGTTGAGAAGCCGGCGGGCACTGATGCCGCCGGCCTCCGTCGACATAACAGTGGTGCACGGGTGATAGCAGTTGTGGTGCTCCTTCGGCGAGAACGACTTCATGCTCACCGTCTCCCACAGAGACGCGTCGGCTCCTCCTACGCGAGAAGGAGGATGACGGCGACGCACATTGCCTTGAAGACAGAGGAAGCCATGATGTTTGATCGATCTTCAGGGCTTCTTCGTATGGGATTGATGTGTGAGGGAGGGGGGCTCTATTTATAGGGAATTATTATTAGAGACTTAATTGGAATAGGATTAAGTGTTGGAGTTGGATTGAACTACTGTTCAGTTGACAGACTAGTCCTGCTAACAGATGCGTCTTATTAGTGTTTTTGTTATGTCAGAAGTTGAAGATCAATTAGGACCAGAGTCAGTTTTGATTAATCCGAGTATTTTGTGGACAAATTAACTGTCTGCGATTGAGATTGAGATTGAGATTGAGATTGAGATTAAAGCAAAGGAGTTGAGGTTTAAGTTGAAGTAGGAGTTTGCTTCTCCGCTTCCTGTTTGGATTAGGGTCACTCGGCTGCTGGTTGCCATAACGCTAAGATTTGCTTCTCCTGTAATGGCCTTGGTCATCTATCCTCCTCTTGCCCTTCATCTTCCCCAAATTCCAAATTCAACCAACTCTCTCGGAGAAGACCCCATACCATAATGACACATGACAAATTTCTGAAACTAGGACAAAGCAGGGATACAAGAAAAAAAAAATTATATAGATGTACATACACAACACAACTCATACATAATGCATGGACATGGATGAGATATGATACGAATGACAAAACTACGGCATGAATACCAGAAAAATTCTATAGATGCAAACACACAACACACTCGTACATGATGCATTGATATGGATGAGATATCATTAGAAAGATATCAGAATCATCATTAGAAAGATGTGTTTATATAATTTACGTGAATTGTTTGCTTTTACCTATGTATTTCTCCTTCTATTTATTTTTATGATACATTCCTTCTTACTTGTGCACTCTTTACTGCTCTTCACTGGTCCACATTTTGGAGAAGCACGAGATAAGGATCTGTTTGATATTAAAATACGACGGGATCAACCAGGGACTGACATTAACTCTACCTATAAGCTTATGAAAATGCTTAACAGTTGTCTGAAGCTATGCTATAGAGAACCAAAGAGATGACGCCTTGGTGTAAACCACCACCACACTACCTTCACAATCCCATGGTGCCTACACCTGGTTGAACTTTCAGCAGGCCAAATGGGGATGAGATTTGTGTATTAGCAACGGCATTTCGTTTTTATTCTCACTGCAATGTGGGGTTAAAGGTTTACTAACTAGAGATTTTGCAAGACTTTAAGATTGGTTTTGTGTCAAAGCTAATACAAAAGACAAATGCACAATGATCGCCCAAGACAATCTTGAACTAAAAACTCCAGGTAGCTACTGTGTCAAATTATTCAATTCTTTGTTTTTTAGTTGAGACTTGATGACTTTTGGGAAAGAATCTGTTGCAATATGTTTCTAGTGAATTGGGCCGGCCATGGTGATGGGAGAGGGATTGGATATTTTGGAGAAGATATTTTTGGTGGAGGAGATATTTTTGGTGGAAGGTTGGAGAAGATAATGGAAGAATGGAGAATTTGGTGGAAGGAAAAGGAAGGAAGAAAATAGGAAAAAGGAAAGAAAATGGAAAAAGAAGATATTTTCTTGGAAAAAAAAAGGAAAAATAATTAGAGTGGCGGATTCCCGGGATTCAGTTGCGGATGCGGAAAACTTTCGGAAAAATACCGAAATCGTCCGAAAATCAAGTATCTCGGAACGACCCGCAAAAATTCTCAAAAATTAAGAATATTATTCTAAGAATCACGGTGAAATTTGTGTCAAGAAATTCTTTATAGTTTTTAAATTAAAAATCCTGCAATCGGCCGCCAATATCGGTCGACACCAAATCTGGCAGAAATCTGATAAATTCTGAAAATTCCCAAAAAAATGAATTAAGATAGTAAATATTATTCTAAGAAAATATGTGAAAGCGGTTTCTCAAATTTGACTCCATTTGTAAATTAAAAATCAAGGAATCGGTCAGCGGTGCTGGTCGACACCGGTTTTGAAGATTTTTATTTTAATTCAGGAAAATTCCAGAAAATCACAGAAAATCTAAAATATTGGAAAATGATGTTTAAAACTAAAATCGGTCAAATCTAAATACTAGAAGGACCAACAAGTAATACCCTAGGATCGGGTCCTCGGTTCAGACTAGGGCTGACTCCGAGTCCGTGAATCCGGATCTAAGACAAAACGATCATATAAATAATTCATAATACAAAACAAATACAGGAAGTAAATCAAAAATACGATCAAAAAAATCTGAATACGCAACTAAGTACGTATTCTGGGAACGGGGTGTTACAGGTTGGTTAACCGTTTATCCCGACTAGAGAGCAAAGCTTTCTGTCGGTAAACTGGGTCGGTCGATCGGGCCCACCGAGAGCAAGGCTTTTGTAATCGGTCGACCGAATGGTCGACCAAAGTGCACACAAAGCACTTGGTGAAATTTTGTTCATGTCAGTCGATTACGCGGTCGACCAATAGAGCAATTTTGCTCTGTCTACGGTCGACCGGCCGGTCGACCAACTTTGGGCCAAAAACCTGATTTGCAAATCTTTTTGAAGTCAACCTTTTTCCGACGAAAAAAATTTGTTTTTAAACACAAAATAGAGTTCTTAGGACTAGATAGAGCCAGTGTGTGATCATAGATCAACACAAAATGAAGATAGAACTATATTTTGTAAAAATACTTTTCTAAATCGAAAATCGATTTTTCTGAAACTCGTTTTTTGAAACACGATTTTCAAAATGATAAAGAGAATAGTTTTGAACTCTTTTTAAAACACTTTAGGAATGTGAAATATATATGTGTGTCATTCCCAAAGGAGCTATCAACCTATGTCATTTTGGTTTTAACAAACGACTATAACTCCTATTTAAAATGCAAAAAATACAAAAAATACAAATCTTGATATAGTCTTTTCTTGAAATCTTGATCCTTGAGCTCGCTTATGTACTTAGGCCTTGGTATCGACATGTTTTTGGCTTCGAAACGTGTGAGTCTTTTGATGGAGCCGAAATCAACAAAGAGTTAACCTGAAACTTTGCTAAACAAAATTGTTAAAAACATAACTACATATGTTTGGTTATCATTAAAAATAGTGCTAATGCCCTTTGGGCTGACAATCTCCCCCTTTTTAATGATGATAAAACACATGGAGTTATCACAAATAATTTGGGAAGAGACTTCAAGTGAAGTTCCCACTAAACACATGCATATATCAAATATGACATATAGACAAGATGCATCAATAATAGCATATGAATAAGATATATCAATCAAGCTCTATTCAACCCATTTATGCATACCAAGAATATAGAATTACAAAGGTGTATGCATAAACAGTTTCCTCTAACCAACCAATAACCTCCAACCTCCAAAACAAGTGGTAAATAGATGGTTTACAGAGGATACACAAGAACGCAGACACATCACATACCACGCATAAAAGATATGTATCAAATATCAACCATAAAAAAGAGATACATAACTTCCCAAAGACAACAGTGATATCATAAAAGAAATTTGTTCATACAAAGGTTCATGCCAACTTCAAAACAAGTTCCAAACCATGAAATAAGTACTACAATATAAAACACATGTCCAAATACCAAATACTACATATCCACAAAAAGAGTACATAAATAAAGACATGAAAACAAAAAAAACTCCCAGATAACTTTAAAATCTCTCTCCCCCTTTTGTCATCAACACAAAAGGGGTCACTCTTCCTGAAAGTCTGGATCTACAGGAGGAGCTGGTGCCTCGGAAGGAGTTGGACAAGGACCCAGGGGTCAAATGGAGGACCCAATGCTGGAAGAGGCTGCGCGTGGCCTCTCGTAAGAGAAATAGGTAGCTATCGTCGAGGCACGTCTGAAGGTAGCGAATGGATGAGCAAATATATTGCAGGTCGTTCTGAATGCCTTGCTCAATCCTTTCAAAATGAGCAGTCATCTTCAGATCATTTTCACAAAGCTAAGTAGAAAGAGCTGTATATGGGTCAACGAGGCTGAGGAGGTTAAAGAGGATCCAGAGGCAATAACAGGAATGATAGGAGAGGGCTGAGGAGCAGGAACAGACACCCTAGCACGCATCCTCTTGAGGAGAGTGTTGTTGATGTCAACAGATGGTTCAATGGATCGTTTAGCAGAAAGATCAAATTTTAATTGCTTGAGAAGTCGGGTAATGAGCATCCTAAATGGTAAGTGCCAGTTTGGGATCAGGACGTGCTCAGAAACCATAAAGTCGATGATGAGTTTAGGAATGTTTACTCTAATGCCTTTCAGAAGGCAATAGATCAAAAGGGGAGCAGTATCCTGAGCATGACTTTATTCTCCTGATTTTGGTAGGAGATTATAGAATACTATCTTAGATAGGACCTGGGTGGTGAGCGTGTAATACTTCACCTCCTCGTTCCTAACTAAGGTCGGGTTATCATCATCATGAAGTAAGAGAGATGCGGTGAGGGCAAATTCACCGTCAGGATATTCAAAATCATGTATATCAACATTATATATCTACACCCTCACAGGATAGATGTAGCAGATGGGCAAATCTATCTAAAGAAATGTTAATCTCCTTGCCCAGGACTCTAGATCTTATATGGTTGTTTTGAAAAGTCAGATTATAGTAGAAATAATGCACAAGCTTAGGTTGGACAGGTTCCTTGATGGTGACTTGGTATTCTAGAGAGCTTGTGTTCAAAATATTTGCAAGATTTAAGTGCTCAAAATCAGCAAGCACTACAGTTCTACCAGAAATCACACGCTTATTATGGATAACAAAAAATCTATTGTTGACACATTAAGAAAGACAAACTTTCATGCAGCTTTTCAACTGGTCAGAACGATATCCAACTTGTCGATATCTACAAAAGACAAGTCGCGGATAAGCTGATGACCAACTCAACGCATCCCGAGGGACAAAGCAGAAGTTCAGGCCCCACTGATTTAGTGAAGCAGACAGCAGGCCAAATACTGCTTTTGGAGGTTGAGTCAGCTCAATACTCAGCCTCGCGCGAGCCCAAGGTGCTAGCCTCACTCCAAAGGCTAAATTATCTAGCTTCGCCTTGAAGCCCTTCAAAGTTCAGTAACGAGCCAAGTGCTAGCTTAGTCTGAAGCTCAACATAGCCACACAAGGCTAATTTTCTAGTTTCGTCGAAGCCAACAGCTCTAATTAAGAGATTTTAGCCCCATATGCGGAGCTAAACCTAGTCCCGTGCGAGGCTATATGCAGCCTCGCACGAGGCTTTCTATGCCTCTACGAGAGAGCTGGCCAGGTCAAACCTTTGACCTAGTATTTAGTGGGCTAATCCCACTACGTTAGTGGGGTGAATGCCACTTTAAGTGGGCAGTTACACCCGCCTACTTCGCCCCACGTTCAGTGAAACGGCTGGGTCAATAGGCCATTTTTAGGCTCGCGCGAGCCTATCTAGCCTCGCATGCGGCTCACATTTAGCCTAGCGCGAGCGTTATAGCCTCACGGGAAGCTCAAAATAGCCTTCGACGTGAGGCTAGCTGACGGTTATCAGTCGTGGCTGAATTCTAGGGGCAGTTACACCCTTCCAGAGTTTATAAATAGCTCATCTAAAAATGAGCCCAGGGATCAGGAGATCAAGAGAGACAGGCAATAAAAGAGAGCAGAACAGGAGAGGCAAGAAGGAATCGAGAGAGATTATAAGGCTAACTTTTTCTTATTTCTCAGAAGCTCCAGAGAATTACTTCTCTAAGTTCAAGGTGTAGATACTTCAAGACCTTCCTTTTTCAGGGAGTCTCCGAAACCAGGCGAGAAGGATTCCCAAGCAGTAGCATTTGAAAATCGATCGCTCGCATCATCAACGGGATAAACTGGTCGCACGCTGATGAGACTCCCACCGACACACTTTCCCACTCTGAGATCTACTTGTAAATTTTCTTTTAATTACTTGTAATCTTCTCCTCAATATTTTGTAAGTTTTCCCTTATTGATTTTCAATGGAAAACAAGATGACTCCGCTGGGAAGGTTATTCTCCAATGTTGAGAATCAGGTGTCGCAATGTGACGATCAGACCCTCGGGTCTATTGCTGAAACATTGGTCTTTAATTTTGACCAAGAGAAGTTTGGACAACTTCTCACTGGGGGTTGCAAAAATCTCCTACATGTGCGCAAGCGCAGGAAGGTCAGCGTAGCTAGTGTTCTCTTGGCTACGTCTGGGAAGCAAGTCTCTGTTTAGACTATTGAGGCTCTCCATGAACCTAATTCTGCCTCATGCGATGCTAATTAGGCTTTGCGCAAGCCTAAACTGGCTCTGAGCGATCCTATCACAGTCCCAATTGGGACTAGGTTAGCCCCGCGCCAACGTCTTAGCATTGTGCGTGATCCTTCAAGGGTTCCATGCGAACCTAAAATAGCCTCTGACAAGGCTATGTGGATTGCAAAGTCCACCCTTGCCTCTCTCGAATCAGCTTCCCATGAAGTTAAGATAGTCTTGGATTACAAGACTCCCTCTGCTCCTCAGTTTCGCCTATCCGGCGAGGCTAAAGCTAAAACACTCTGTGCTTACAGCGAGGCTACTGCAGCCCCGCTTGCCTAAATAACACTGTTGGGCGGTATTAATGTTGGCCCAGAGGCCCTTCACTCTAGTTTTGATGATGATTAACTCATGTAGTTATTGTTTACTAATAATCTTGTGATATTTAGTTTCAGATATTTGATCGAGATATTAGTAGGTGATTAGCTTCAACAAAGATATTTTGGAGCTTTCACATGGTGATTCAATAGCTCGCGTGTCAAGATCGCATCTAGCACTCGGTTGGAGTCAAGCTCGTTGGATCGCGTTTGGGTCGAGTCGACTTGGAGACGGAGTTCTACAAGAAGACCTCGGTTTGTTTAGTTTATGATTTAGATCTCGTGTTAAAGATTAGATAGTGTTGATATGCTCAAGTTCACAATACACACATAAGTTTAAAGTTTCATGTTTGGTTTTTCGATTTAACCGATCTTGGTTTTCAAGTCAAAAACATAGATATAATATCTTTTATGTATATTGGTTCAAAGTTGTTTCAATATCATGTTTTTGTGTGTTTTATATCATGTTTTTGTATTTACATGTGTTTTGTGGAAAACGGTTTTCCATTTAAAAATCCAAGTTTTTGGAAAATACGGTTTTTGGTTTAAGGTAAAATTTCAAGAACACAAAAATGGTTCAAATTGCTTATAATATGTGTTGAATTTTAGTCACACATATTTTTATTTCAAAGATCTAATAAGAATTGATTTTTGTGAAATTTATGTCATTTTATGGGTTTAATCAAGGTAAAAACCCAAATTTTTAATCCCTATAATAGTTGGACCTGGCTGTCTGCCGGTCGACTGGACAGTCGACCGACACAGAAGTCGGTCGACCGACGTACACAGACGTGCACGCAGCCATGGGCTGGTGGGCCGTTCGACCGGGCGGTCGACCCGTCCAAAGAGCTATGCTCTCTGGAAATGGCCCCGGTCGACCGGCCGGTCGACCGGCTGAGAGTTCTGCTCTCTGTATACAGTGCCGGTCGACCGGGCGGTCGACCGCCAGAGAGCCGTTGCTCTCTGGTTCCAGGCTCGGTCGACCGGTGGCACAAGGTCATAAAAATGACCGTTGGGCTGGTCGACCGGGCGGTCGACCAGAAGGTCATTTCTGACTTTTCTTGGCTGCCAACGGGCAGAACTTTTGTGGGCTATAAATACCCCACATTTGAGCTGGTTTTAGATAACGTTTTTCAAGAGAAAAAATTGTCATCTTCTTAAATGTTTAACAGCAAGTTTTTAAAAGAGTTTTGGGCTTAAAGATTTTATCTTTATTTGTTTTTAAAAGGGTTGGAAAAATCAAGAAAAAGAGAAGTCTTTGGGATTGGTTTTTGATCTTCATTTCTATAGCTATTCTAGAAGTTTTCCCAAGAGTTTTTCTTTGTGATTTTGATTTCCAAACTCTTTGTTTTTCTCACACTTGAGCTATCATATCTATCCTATCTATAGGATCTTGTTTAGTGAGAAAATTGGTTTGTGGTTGTTGAAGCCACCAAGTGTTGTAAACCCTTATCCTTGCTCGGCTTTGTGCCTTTCCCTCTAAGTGTAGAGGAGGTTGTGCAGTTGGGTTGTTGGTATCCCTCTAAGTGTAAAGGTGATTGAGTTTGTTGGTATCCCTCTAATGAGAGGTTGATCTTGTGTTGGCTTTAAGCCTAGCCTCGTGTGTAGAGGTTGTTGGTGTTTGAGAGAGGAGTTGTGTAAGTTGTATTACCCAAATCCTCAGTGGAGGTTCTCTGTGTGGGAAGTCCTGTGTGGACGCTATAGTGAAAATCCTTCTGTGTGAAGGTGGGGATGTAGAGCTGGGTGCTCGAACCTTAAAATATATCTCGGTGTTTGTGATTGATCCACTATCTCTAAACTCTCTCTTATTTACTTTGCATTAATTCATATTGTTCATTCATACTTATATGCTTGGTATTGCTTGTGTGTGTCCTTACTTGTGGTCAACCAAGAGAGCTTCAAATAGCACCTCAACTCTTATTTAGAGGAATTTAGAGGAGATAGATCAGAGCCCTTCACCGGGAATTCGGCTACACTCTTTGGTTACACTAAGTGTGTTGCAATTTGTTTTTTTAATTTCGCATTGTCATTAGACTAGCCATACACCTATTCACCCCCCTCTAGGTGTACTTTCAGTTAAACCTGCCGCATGCGAGGCTAAAACCAGAGCACATGTGCGTGCTAAAAGTGTCTCTGATCTAGCATCGATCTCAGCACCAAGTACTAAAATACTCTGCCACGAGGCTAGAGGTAAAGCACGACAGAGTGCTAATAGCGAGACTCTCCAGATTCCGGTGATTGAGTTTCAGAAGACCAACTTCTCAGAATCCCACTCCCACAAAACCCATGGAAAAATCTTTTAGAAATTGTACCAAGGAATGAAGGAACCATAGGAGATTGTGAAACAATATGAGTCATTCATATTTCATCAATCATCATCTCAAAACCTATAAATGCTAATGTACCAGTTGCCAAGTAAATTGCTGCAAATGGGTGTCGCATTCAATGAATAATTTCTCTACTTTATTATCCCGTTGCAATGTAAATTGTCCCCAAGAATGAATACGATTGCAGAACATGAAGCATAATTCACACAGATCTTCGCAAATTCCAAATTCAAGGCCAGTTCAAACACTCTCTCGGCAATTTTCAGGTCGGGTTTGTGCTGGATAAATTCTTTCTTTTTCTAAATTTTCTTTTTTGTTTTAATCAAGTTCCACAACAGAACTAGTGGTTTGCTATTGATTGTTATTGGTCAGGATTATGACAGAAGAATATGGTGCAGATGAGGTGTTTGATGAAATTTCTCAACAAGCACGGGAAGGAAAGTTGTCCATGGAAAGGTGATTCAGATAGTCGCTGCTGCCATGACTGATGACAGTGTTGAAAGCTTATACAGTGAGATCTTGCTTTAATCCTATGCATACTGACTATGATATATTTCTTATATTACAATGATAACAGTCTTAATTCTATGGATTATATGAACAAAACTAGTCTTATTCAAAAAAATACACATTTAGTGCTAGTTCTCTGCATCTGCAGCCCACATGAACTAAATCTTTTGACTTGAAATTTGTGTAGCACATACATGATACTGGATGTGGGTGCGACATGACACCCTACCGACAAAGCGATATGGCAAATTTTAGAAAAGAAGATATAGATAACATGGATATAAGAAAAAATATATATATACACACACGCGCACACAACAGAACACACAAATACATGATCCACATACATGATGCACAAATACAGATATGGGATAAGATATGATATGGATATGCAAATATAACAAATCTTGAAATGGATGTCGGTAAGATACGATACCATAATGACACATGACAAATTTCTTAAACTAGGACAAAGCATGGATACAAGAAAAAAATTATATAGATGCACATACACAACACAACACACTAATACATAATGCATGGATATGGATGAGATATGATACGAATGACAAAAGTACGACATGGATACAAGAAAAATTCCATAGAAGCAAACACACAACACATTCACACATTATGCATTGACGTGGATGAGATATCATTAGAAAGATATCAAAATCATCATTAGAAAGATGTATTTATATAGTTTATGTGAATTGTTTGCTTTTACCTATGTACTTGGGACAAATGGCTTAGTTGTTGTTTGCTTTTACCTATGTATTTCTCCTGCTACTTATTTTTTTGATATACTGCTTCTTATTTGTGCACTCTTTATTGCTCTTCACTGGTCCACATTTTGGAGAAGCACGAGATAAGGATCTGTTTGATACTAAAATATGAAGGGATCAACCAGTGACTGAAATTAACTCTACCTATAAGCTTACAAAAATGCTTAACAGTTGTCTAAAGCTGTAAGATCCCTAACTAGAAATACAGTATTTTCATTTTTCTAAAAGTATTTATTTTGAATTACTGATTATTTTTATTTCATCAACTTGATTTATTATTTTCTTCCTTGTGATTATTTTTTTATTATTAATATGGGAATATTTTAAGATAGTAAATGGTAATTTGGTATTATGTTTACCGTTATTTATCATTGACATTTCTTTTGCTAAATTATTATTATTATTTCATTTCCATTAGTTGTTAATATTATAATAGTTATTTCTATTATCAATATTTTATTATGATTATTTGTTGCTATTACGAATATTGATTGATATTATTGGTAGTGAATATTCTATTATCATTTCGTTGTTAATTATTTTTATTATTATTATTAATGCTATGGTTAATTATTTTTAGTGTTATTATTAATCATTAATATTTTATGGTTTGTATTTATTATTATTATTGTAGTACCTTTCCTTTCCCTTGATTTCTATTCATGCCTTATTCTCTTGTATTCCTTGTTCATACCCATCCATACCCATTAGCATATCATTACAGAAATCCAATTCAATATCCATACCCGTTGTCACAATCCATACACACATCCAATAAGTTATCTCTATACCCATTACTCTTAACCCATTAATGACCTAATACCCATTAACATCTAATCATCTAACCTAATCCCTAATCCTATCATCTTCAGCCGCCAACAATTCCAGCCGCAACCACCAGACCGCTCTCTCCCTTGGACAGCCGCCCAGCACCACTAGCTCCTCCTCCCCTTGGCCGCAACCAGCAGCACGGCAGCCACCTACGCGAACTCCCCCTGGCCTGCAACCCCACGTCTTCTCCAGGACCTCCCCCTGTGGCCGGATCTCCTTCCCTTACCGAGCTACCCCATTGGCCGAACCAATCCAGCCCCCTGTTGACAGGCCGGCAGCAGCAAGTCACCCAGCAGGCCGCCCCCTTCCTTCTTCGCAACCCACAGCCGCTGCCATCTTCTGGCCGTGAGCACAGCCATGATCTCCTCCCTCCGGCAGCCTGCAATCCTTCCAGCAGCCCAACATCCATCTCTGCGTGCACCCCCATCCCCAATCTGCGCTGCCGCATACCTCAGAGCTGACCATCAACAGCCCAGGCGCCCCATCTCCAGACCATGGTCGCGCAGTCCGGATCCAGGGCAACAACAGATCAGCACCACCGACGAGTACCAGATCCCCTCCACGGCGACTCGGCAACACCGCCAACAGGCCAGCCAAGTTCCCCAGCAGACCCGGACAGCAACCAACAGCCTGTGGCATCCTCCAACAGCAGCGGACAGCTGAATCCAGATCTGGACAGCAGCAGATCCAGATCTGCGCAAGTTCAGGCGAGCAGGCCGTTCTCCCGATCCACGCCAGGCCGTCGTCGGAGACTGACACAGTGACCTTCTCCAGTGCCTTGGCCACCCTCCCATGCAGTCCGATGGCGAGGGATGACACCACAGCGACCGCGGCAGCGACTCGCCCGACGACGCGCACAGCAGATCCAGAACCAGACCAGCAGCGCAGGCAGCGGGCGAGCGGAGATTCCAGGCCCTTCCGGCGAGCGCGAGACCTCCAGATTGTAGCCAGGTCTTCCCCAGGACCCTGGCTACCGTCCTATGCAGTCCGACAGCGAAGAGCGGCGCCACGGCGACCGTAACGGCGACTCGTCCGGTAACGTGCAGATTCCCCAAGGTGAGTGTACTTCCCCTCTCTCTTTCTATTTCTCTCGTTATAATGTACTTTTAATTAAGTTGTATTTTAATATGTATATAGACGTAATGTAGAACCTATATGCTTGGGTGTTGTATGCGTGAATGTAGCGTGTGTGCATTTGAAGAGACTGGGAATATGTGTGATGGTGCATTTCAGTATCAGGTTGCAGTACTGTTAGTCGACTTACCCACTAGATTAGTCGACTAATAGCCCTGTTAGTCGACTAATAGATGCCCCTAGTCGACTAATCCTCCTTCCAGAAAGTGTTGAACTCTCTGTTTTCCCTGCTGGTCGACTTGATCACCTTTATAGTCGACTAGCAGTTGGTGTAGTCGACTTGGGCTACTCTTGTAGTCGACTAACTCATCCTCCAGTCGATTATTCATCACCCCTAGTCGACTGGTGTCTGTCTGAATGTTATGTATAGACATCTGATGGATTGTAGACATTAACCTTGGGTTATGTGATGGATATAGATGGATTGTATGTGATATCGAGAGATAGATATTGGTGGTAATGATTTGATCTAATAGATCTTAGATGCATGTACATGATATATTGTCGAGTGTTGGGATATCATACTTGATGCTTATGGAAGAGGGAATTGTGAAGTCTTATGAATCAGATATAGTTTGTCAGAGAGAGTAGACTAGTACTGATTATGGACATATGTTAGAACAACAACTATTGCATCTGATTACTCGATGTGTATTGAACAAGATGATTATAGAACTATTGGAATATGAATTGGTTGTAGTGACTTCAGATTGATCTGGACTTATGTTATTTACATTGAATGATGTTCAATGATTAGACATGACTTATTTAGTTGAGTATTTGAGGACATATCAGATATGACTGGATTAGTTGAGTTGTGCTTTAGATTGATCTTGAGTTAGAAGTTATCCAGAATCTATATTCCTTTTATTGGAGCCTGACTGATATTGAGATGAGATTGACATTGTTGGTAATTGGGATCTGTTAGATGACATGTTATTAATGTTGGGTACCACGATGTAGATATCCTAGATTACATGTTGTTGAGGATGTAGACTAATTAAATATGATTCAGTATGTGTTGACTTGATATTCTTTTATTGGTGATGATTCATTCAGACATTGATGTTGACTTGTTACGATGTTCTTTGAGGACGTTTCCTATTCAGATATGATTGTGGTGTGCGTTGTCATATTGTTCTCGAAGATATACCTTATGATTCATTTGAGTATTGATGTGGACTTATTAAGATGTTAGAGACTGGATTACTCCAGTTAGTAGAGGTTTAGCTAATGTGTTAGTGACCAAGTTGATATTAATGACCTTGTACTTCGGATTTACCAGTTACCAGTTATCACTTATTAGTGAGATTACTTGTTGTTGATTATATGATGTATCCAGAGTTTATAGCAGTTATCAGTTTATCAGTTGGTGAGACTAATTGTTGATAATCATATGACATGTTTGGAGTTTATATGAGTTGCTAGATACCAGTTACCAGTTGTTTGTGACACTACTGTGTTAGTGGCTATATCTCCAGTATTCTATTCAGTTGTCAGCTACTCAGTTGTCAGATATCACAGTTGTCAGATATCACAGTTGTCGGATATCACAGTTATCAGTTGTCAGATTATCAGCTAGTGTTGACATCAGCAGTTGTTGGAGATATCAGTTACTATTACATATTAAATAACATTGATTGCTTATTAATAGAAGACACCATAACCCGGGGAACAGCGGTAATGGCTGATGATGCATGTCGTGTATTTTGGAAGGATTCTTATGGTACCGAGTTGTGGGTTCCAACCATGGGGAACCAGGGTAGTACTGGCTACCCATTCAGTTGTCAGTTGTCAGGGCTATGCCCGGATTACGGCGCCACACTAGTTGTCTTTTCGTGTGGGGCTGTGGTCTTCAGTTGTCAGAGCCTAGCGGCTTGTCCTGGTTCAGTGCCAGGGGTGATAGACCGTGGTACCGGGCATGCACGGTACTCTTCCAAAACACATGCACTACATTGGTAGGCAGTTACAATAACGATAACATTGTTTGATATGTGGGAAAATGGCTGTGGTATGGGACACAGCTAAGTACTGCATTAGTTAGGTTAATAATAACCAACCAGACTAGTGACATATAGGTTACACATCAGACATCAGCTATTAGTCTACATTTGAGATAGTTGACTTGATATCAGTTGTTAGTTTACAGACGTGATAGTTGTCTTATATCTTTGTTGATATTGATATCAGATATGCTTCAGTTCAGATGTTTATCATGCATGATATTTAATTATCTTATATCTGCAGTTGTTTACCTGTTATTCAGTTGTGCTATATTTGCAGTTGCTCTTATTGTTATTTATGCACATGTTCTTATGCACGAGCTATTTCCCCTTTACACGCACACTCACCATGGTCGCGTTCTGACGACCCTGATTTGCACGTCCAGATATTGGACGGTTTGTTTCTAATGTGCAGGTATTCATTGAGGTTGTACGTTTCGCGAATAGCTGGAGCTTCTCCCTATTCTATTCTGGTACTTTTATCTTTCTAGCCTTCGTATCATTTCCTGTTTCTTGTTATATCAGTTCAGTTGTTATTCCAGTCTTGATTCATATGATATCATGCGTGGTTGCTTATATGTGGTATTACAGTATTCAGTATATATTACAGTTGGGATTTGTTATAGCTTGTTTCAGGTTACTTAAGGCTTAGCGCGTATGCGTGAGGGATTTTCCTTGCGTATATGCGTCGCCGACTCGTGTCGCGTCTCCGCTCCAGCGTATTTTGGGAAGCGGGGCGTGACAGGGTTTTCTTGGTATCAGAGCCTAGGTTTTCGACTTGCGATCTTGAAATTTTGACTTTTGTTTTGCAAGAGAGACCTAGCTCTTACCGGCAACTTGAAAATAAGCTATTGTTATATTGCAATATACATATACTATCCATTATGATATTCAGTCCATTTAAAATTGGCCATCCTTCCTTTAAAGATCCTCATCTTTGATCTTTTGTATCCTTGATTTCTACTCTATTTTTGAGTGATCTGTATCTTCATCTTGTTTCTTGCCATCCTTCCCGATTCTATTCCTTGACCTTGTCTCTTGAGATTGGTTACTCCTTGCTGAAGCCGGTAGCATATATCAGAGTGCGCAGCGGAAGCATGGTGGATTTATGATGTACCGAGAAGCGACGTGGTGTTTGTTTGTCTTCTTCTTGATTTCTTGGGACTCTTTTACCATTCCCTGCCCTATTTGAATTTCGGGGACGAAATTTTTAATAAGGTGGGTAGAGTGTAAGATCCCTATCTAGTAATACAGTATTTTCATTTTTCTAAAAGTATTTATTTTGAATTACTGATTATTTTTATTTCATCAACTTGATTTATTATTTTTCTTCCTTGTGATTATTTCTATTATTAAATATGGGAATTTATTTTAAGATAGTAAATGGTAATTTGGTATTATGTTTACCGTTATTTATCATTGACATTTCTTTTGCTAAATTATTATTATTATTTCATTTCCATTAGTTGTTAATATTATAATAGTTATTTCTATTATCAATATTTTATTATGATTATTTGTTGCTATTACGAATATTGATTGATATTATTGGTAGTGAATATTCTATTATCATTTCGTTGTTAATTATTTTTATTATTATTATTAATGCTATGGTTAATTATTTTTAGTGTTATTATTAATCATTAATATTTTATGGTTTGTATTTATTATTATTATTGTAGTACCTTTCCTTTCCCTTGATTTCTATTCATGCCTTATTCTCTTGTATTCCTTGTTCATACCCATCCATACCCATTAGCATATCATTACAGAAATCCAATTCAATATCCATACCCGTTGTCACAATCCATACCCACATCCAATAAGTTATCTCTATACCCATTACCCTTAACCCATTAATGACCTAATACCCATTAACATAATAGCCTATCATCTAATCATCTAACCTAATCCCTAATCCTATCATCTTCAGCCGCCAACAATTCCAGCCGCAACCACCAGACCGCTCTCTCCCTTGGACAGCCGCCCAGCACCACTAGCTCCTCCTCCCCTTGGCCGCAACCAGCAGCACGGCAGCCACCTACGCGAACTCCCCCTGGCCTGCAACCCCACGTCTTCTCTAGGACCTCCCCCTGTGGCCGGATCTCCTTCCCTTGCCGAGCTCCCCCATTGGCCAAACCAATCCAGCCCCCTGTTGACAGGCCGGCAGCAGTAAGTCACCCAGCAGGCCGCCCCCTTCCTTCTTCGCAACCCACAGCCGCTGCCATCTTCTGGCCGTGAGCACAGCCATGATCTCCTCCCTCCGGCAGCCTGCAATCCTTCCAGCAGCCCAACATCCATCTCTGCGTGCACCCCCATCCCCAATCTGCGCTGCCGCACACCTCAGAGCTGACCATCAACAGCCCAGGCGCCCCATCTCCAGACCACGGTCGCGCAGTCCGGATCCAGGGCAACAACAGATCAGCACCACCGACGAGTACCAAATCCCCTCCACGGCGACTCGGCAACACCGCCAACAGGCCAGCCAAGTTCCCCAGCAGACCCGGACAGCAACCAACAGCCCGTGGCATCCTCCAACAGCAGCGACAGCCGAATCCAGATCTGGACAGCAGCAGATCCAGATCTGCGCAAGTTCAGGCGAGCAGGCCGTTCTCCCGATCCACGCTAGCCCGTCGTCGGAGACTGACACAGTGACCTTCTCCAGTGCCTTGGCCACCCTCCCATGCAGTCCGATGGCGAGGGACGACACCACAGCGACCGCGGCAGCGACTCGCCCGGCGACGCGCACAGCAGATCCAGAACCAGACCAGCAGCGCAGGCAGCGGGCGAGCTGCGATTCCAGGCCCTTCCGGCGAGCGCGAGACCTCCAGATTGTAGCCAGGTCTTCCCCAGGACCCTGGCTACTGTCCTATGCAGACCGACAGCGAAGAGCGGCGCCACGGCGACCGTAACGACGACTCACCCGGTAACGTGCAGATTTCCCAAGGTGAGTGTACTTCCCTTCTCTCTTTCTATTTCTCTCGTTATAATGTACTTTTAATTAAGTTGTATTTTAATGTGTATATAGACGTAATGTAGAACCTATATGCTTGGGTGCTGTATGCGTGAATGTAGCGTGTGTGCATTTGAAGAGATTGGGAATATGTGTGATGGTGCATTTTAGTATCAGGTTGCAAGACTGTTAGTCGACTTACCCACTAGATTAGTCGACTAATAGCCCTGTTAGTCGACTAATAGATGCCCCTAGTCGACTAATCCTCCTTCCAGAAAGTGTTGAACTCTCTGTTTTCCCTGCTGGTCGACTTGATCACCTTTATAGTCGACTAGCAGTTGGTGTAGTCGACTTGGGCTACTCTTGTAGTCGACTAACTCATCCTCCAGTCGACTATTCATCACCCCTAGTCGACTGGTGTCTATCTGAATGTTATGTATAGACATCTGATGGATTGTAGACATTAACCTTGGGTTATGTGATGGATATAGATGGATTGTATGTGATATCGAGAGATAGATATTGGTGGTAATGATTTGATCTAATATATCTTAGATGAATGTACATGATATATTGTCGAGTGTTGGGATATCATACTTGATACTTATGGAAGAGGGAATTGTGAAGTCTTATGAATCAGATATAGTTTGTCAGAGAGAGTAGACTAGTACTGATTATGGACATATGTTAGAACAACAACTATTGCATCTGATTACTCGATGTGTATTGGAACAAGATGATTATAGAACTATTGGAATATGAATTGGTTGTAGTGACTTCGGATTGATCTGGACTTATGTTATTTATATTGAATGATGTTCAATGATTAGACATAACTTATTTAGTTGAGTATTTGAGGACATATCAGATATGACTGGATTAGTTGAGTTGTGCTTTAGATTGATCTTGAGTTAGAAGTTATCTAGAATCTATATTCCTTTTATTGGAGCCTGACTGATATTGAGATGAGATTGACATTGTTGGTAATTGGGATCTGTTAGATGACATGTTATTAATGTTGGGTACCACGATGTAGATATCCTAGATTACATGTTGTTGAGGATGTAGACTAATTAAATATGATTCAGTATGTGTTGACTTGATATTCTTTTATTGGTGATGATTCATTCAGACATTGATGTTGACTTGTTACGATGTTCTTTGAGGACGTTTTCTATTCAGATATGATTGTGGTGTGCGTTGTCATATTGTTCTCGAAGATATACCTTATGATTCATTTGAGTATTGATGTGGACTTATTAAGATGTTAGAGACTGGATTACTCCAGTTAGTAGAGGTTTAGCTAATGTGTTAGTGACCAAGTTGATATTAATGACCTTGTACTTCGGATTTACCAGTTACCAGTTTATCACTTATTAGTGAGATTACTTGTTGATTATATGATGTATCCAGAGTTTATAGCAGTTATCAGTTTATCAGTTGGTGAGACTAATTGTTGATAATCATATGACATGTTTAGAGTTTATATGAGTTGCTAGATACCAGTTACCAGTTGTTTGTGACACTACTGTGTTAGTGGCTATATCTCCAGTATTCTATTCAGTTGTCAGCTACTCAGTTGTCAGATATCACAGTTGTCAGATATCACAGTTGTCGGATATCACAGTTATCAGTTGTCAGATTATCAGCTAGTGTTGACATCAGCAGTTGTTAGAGATATCAGTTACTATTACATATTAAATAACATTGATTGCTTATTAATAAAAGACACCATAACCCGGGGAACAGGGGTAATTGCCTGATGATGCATGTCGTGTATTTTGGAAGGATTCTTATGGTACCGAGTTGTGGGTTCCAACCATGGGGAACCAGGGTAGTACTGGCTACCCATTCAGTTGTCAGTTGTCAGGGCTATGCCCGGATTGCGGCGCCACACTAGTTGTCTTTTCGTGTGGGGCTGTGGTCTTCAGTTGTCAGAGCCTAGCGGCTTGTCCTGGTTCAGTGCCAGGGGTGATAGACCGTGGTACCGGGCATGCACGGTACTCTTCCAAAACACATGCACTACATTGGCAGGCAGTTACAATAACGATAACATTGTTCGATATGTGGGAAAATGGCTGTGGTATGGGACACAGCTAAGTACTGCATTAGTTAGGTTAATAATAACCAACCAGACTAGTGACATATAGGTTACACATCAGACATCAGCTATTAGTCTACATTTGAGATAGTTGACTTGATATCAGTTGTTAGTTTACAGACGTGATAGTTGTCTTATATCTTTGTTGATATTGATATCAGATATGCTTTAGTTCAGATGTTTATCATGTCATGATATTTAATTATCTTATATCTACAGTTGTTTACCTGTTATTCAGTTGTGCTATATTTGCAGTTGCTCTTATTGTTATTTATGCACATGTTCTTATGCACGAGCTATTTCCCCTTTACACGCACACTCACCATGGTCGCGTTCTGACGACCCTGGATTTGCACGTCCAGATATTGGACGGTTTGTTTTCTAATGTGCAGGTATTCATTGAGGTTGTACGTTTCGCGAATAGCTGGAGCTTCTCCCTATTCTATTCTGTTACTTTTATCTTTCTAGCCTTCGTATCATTTCCTGTTTCTTGTTATATCAGTTCAGTTGTTATTCCAGTCTTGATTCATATGATATCATGCGTGGTTGCTTATATGTGGTATTGCAGTATTCAGTATTCATTACAGTTGAGATTTATTATAGCTTGTTTCAGGTTACTTAAGGCTTAGCGCGTATGCGTGAGGGATTTTCCTTGCGTATATGCGTCGCCGACTCGTGTCGCGTCTCCGCTCCAGCGTATTTTGGGAAGCGGGGCGTGACAAAAGCTATGCTATAGAGAACCAAAAAGATGACGCCTTGGTGTAAACCACCACAGTACCATCACAATCCCATGGTGCCCACACATGTTTGAACTTTCAGCAGGTCCAAATGGGGAAGAGATTTGTGTATTTTCAACGGCATTTCATTTTTATTCTCACTACAATGTGGGGTTAAAGGTTTATAAGTTAACCAATTAGAAATTATGCAAGATTTTAAGATTGGTTTTGTGTCAAAGCTAATACAAAAGACAAATGCACAATGATCGCCCAAGACAGTCTTGAACTAAAAACTCCTGGTAGCTACTGTGTCAAATTATTCAATTTTTTTTTTGGTTGTGCTTGATGACTTTTAGGAAAGAATTGGTTGTAATGTCTAGTGAAGTGGGTCTGCCAGTGTTCCACCAGTCACAATAACATTTTTCAAGTTCGAATTCATCCTCAGGTTTTCTTTTACTAAATCCTTCAGTGAATTAATTCTATGGTGATCCATGCACACACTTCATCTATACAGTCATTCAAGTGTATAGAATGTTTGCATATATTATTCACTAAGCATCCCAGACCTTTTTTGATATTAGTCATAAAATGTTATTGAGCACAGATCAAAGGTGATATATTTGTTTGCTTTGTTATTTCCTTTAGTTATTGCCTTTCCAAGCACAATGTTGCTTCTAGATATTATTGCAAGTCCAATTACTTCATTCCTTTTGGGGAAACAACTCTTTTAATTTTTTGACCTCATTTCTTCAAAACTGGCCACTTCTTTGCTTAGGACTTACAACTACTATCTCTCTCCTATATACAATTAATCAACTACCAATCACAATTTTACAAAAATATTTACATAATAGAAACAACCACATGGTGCATATTGGGTGATTCTTTGAACAGATTACAGCTTTGTAGGTGGCAGCCCTGCTACAGTACCACGACAAAGAGGGCAAGTGGAATCAGAATAAAGTCACATATCAATACGTGGTGCATGGAATGAGTGCTTGCATCCTGGCAGCTGCCTCACTTCCTCTCAACCTCCATAAAATCCGTTAGACAAACCGAACATTCTGTGTCATCGGCTTGATCTTTTCTGTACATGGACACCGGAATCAGCTCCTGAGATTGACCACTTGCAATGGCTCCAGGATGAAACAAACTCCGAAAAATTTTGAACAAATCGGTGTGGCAAACAGCAAGCAAATGTGAGGATATTTGAGACTACAAGAAAGATGGAGATCTCTGCCACAGATACTGCAAAGTAGTAGTAATCAGGGGATGCGTTAGCTAAGAGGATTTTGAATTGGCAATTGTAGAGGTAAATTTCTCAGGGAATTTATCTATACTTAATTTGTAAGAGAGAAAGTAGGGTAATGCGAACACCAGAGAATTTACGTGAAAAACTCGTAGGGGGAAAACTACGGTGTAAAGAGAGAGAGTTTTCACTAAATCAGAAGGGATTATAAGGAGTTCTCAACACTCTGTTACAGATTCAATTCTCTAGTGTTTGATCCCATTGCTTGATGGAGGTCCAAGTGATAAATACCCTGCATGTTGTAACCAAATGTGAGGATATCTCAAATCTCCATAACTGTAACATTTGCACGTTAGAATTTCTTCATGGCTGCTCAGATTATGCCCTTCATTATTAGGAGTGATTTCTGCTACCATCTGTAATCGTCTGTGTTGGAGCAGGGGTTAGTTATAACGTTCAAAATGTGGGATGATATGGCGGCGTAATTGATTCTATGAATTAAGAGAGTTCTGCTTGCAAAATTGAAGGAAAAAATCAACGAGGTCGGCTGCTATAGTTGTCTTGCTTGGAGCGAGAAGAATTGACCTCAGAGTAGTGGTGTCCTCAGAAGGAAAAGTGACTTCGGGAACAAATGAGTGGTGATCGGGAAGGTGCTTTGCTGGCATGTCTTGTCATCTATTTTAGGCGGTCCTGATGAGGTGGGACACGTGTCGCGATCTTGATGTAGATTAAAATTCAACCACTGCAGATGCCCCTCTGCTTCTTCTTTCTCCAAGTTCTAGAGAGGAGTGGAGTGGACTAATCTCTCCTCTGGCTTGAGAAGTCGTGGCGTCCTTTATACTTTGATGGGGAGTAGTTGAAATGCCTTTATATACTTTGAACCTTTTTGAAAGTTGAAGTGTGTGAGGACAGCTGGCAAATTAATGATCGAGATCCTAGCGTCATGATGAATGAGATCGTGTAGCAGAAGCTGATCATATCTGGTTGTATGACATGCCGTAAATTTTGGGATACGAGCTGACTCTTTGTTGAGAATTTTAATATGAGGTTATTTGGTTCCTCCATCTATAAATAGAGTAGATCCTTGAAGAAGCATGCCCATCTTCTCAAGACTTTTTTGCCCCCAAACTTCTTGTTATGATAGATAACTATGCCATTCTTCTTCTTCGTCTGATGGAGGAAGGAGGAAGGAGAGGGGGAGGACAGAGATGGTGGAGACGGCTGGCGCAATACATTAGTTTTCGCGATGATCTTGTCCCAAAACATCAATTTTCATGACAAGATCCTCCTGCTTTGACTTGATTGCTCATCTGATGTTAGATCGGGTTAAATCAAGTTTTTAGCTTGGTGCACTGAGATCTCTCCTGTCAATGAATGAGACCTAAGTGGGGACTGTCCTGGATAGTAGCGGAGGTTAAGCCGATTCCATTGTCGTCTTTCATGTCTTCCAGTCTTCACTTCTGGCTGGATCATGTCGCGCTGACCTTTGGAGATTCTTCTCTTAAGGCGAGGCATGGGGAAAGAAGCAAGGGGGTTCCCTGGGATGCCGCCGATGAAGCATTTCTTCTTGGGAGTTTTGACCTCTTGTTCGGGATGGAGGGTCAGTAATGTAATGCCATCACTGTCTTGTACATCCTGGAGGAATCCATTTGGTTGTCTTAGAGGCGTGTTCTGGTTGGAAGTAAGAGGTTCTTCATCTGGAGAATTTCTATTTTTTCGTGCAGGAACCTCCCTGGCTTTCCTCAGGATCTGCGGAAGGTGGCATGAATAATAGGATCACATCCGTGTGAAGTGTTCCCCGACAGGCAAATTTTTGTTTTTCAGCATCGGGAACTTATTCGGCGGGTCTGGACGAGTAGGGTGGGTTGTCTGTATTTTCTTTCAGAAAAGCAAATACAAATGAGTGATAAATCTTATATTACTCTTGTTAGATGTAACCAAGTGTGTATTTAAATGGATGTAATCAGAAAGCTTTATAATAAAAGTATTAATTTTTTAATGAAAATGTTGTTTGGATCTTGCCTGGTTTTGTTTACCATTACTTTCGTCTGGAATTGGATGTCTACTCGGCGAGTTTGCTTTGACTCCTAGATGTTTGGTACTGGGTTGGCATGTAGTTTCCTAGTGGGTATTAGTTCCACAACAGTATCTGCAAATTTTATCCTCCGAGTGAGGGAAATCCCAGCTACAGAGTTGAGCTTCCAAGAGGGAAAATCCCTACAATAGAGTCGGGTTTGCATTCCCTTCCGAGTGAGAAAAATTTCATCAACGGAGATGCGACACCGAGAGTCTAGGAGGGAAAATCCCTACAGCAGAGTCTGATCTCTGAGTGGGACAAATCCCACAGGGGAGTGTCTTGGAGAGATGTAGAGGAGCCTGTGTTGCCGTCTCTGAGTAGGAGATCCCATCTCGGGATGAGCATTGAAAGTAATTAGGATGTGCATACAAGCATGCAATAAGATATTTAATAAAATATTAGATATGAATGTGGGCAAATCTGGTTTTATGAGCTTAGCTAATGGATTCATGAAACTAGTACATCGAGGGAATAATCCAAATAAGGAAACTCTCATAGATATACCAGCTACTGACCGAGCATATACAACTCGAATTACCCCAGACTGATCTATCATGAAGCACATTCAAACTTTGAAATCATACCTGAAGCTTTTGTTCTCAGGAGAGCATACCTATAGCTTTTCGTTCTCAGGAGAATAATTAGACTTATGACCATAAAAGACTGATACTTCGAGGGAATAATCCAAACAAGAAAACTCTCATAAATATACCTTGTTTCGTATGAAGTCATAGTCCCGTTGGACCAGCAAAAAATTCAGACTCATTAATATGCAGAAAAATAATTAAAATAATTAGTTAAAAATATAAAAAAATAGAGAAAAATATTAATAACAGTCTACAATACTTCTACTTTCTATGATAAAATTTTCAGAGAAATAGCAACATAAACTAAGTCAGATAACCCCCTTTACAGTCAGTTTTCCTTAATGAAAAATTCAAACCCGTTAAAAATTTAATGTTATAAAGTCTTTAAAAATCCAACAAAAGAAAATTTAAAATTCGTCAAACTAAACCTATTAATTTCATGTAATCCAGAGGATTATATTCCCAATCTTAAGCTAATTAATCAAGATTTTAAAAAAAAGATCCTAACTATTTCTATTGAAATAATTTATGTAGATTTATCGGGATCCTAAGATTTCAGTGCTTTGAATTGTGATCTAGTTCAAGTGATTGTTTTTTCCTCCTTCAGTTAAACAAGAATTTTGGTGATAAATGATTTTATTTAGTTATGTAATTATGCTATAAAAGTGATTTAAATAATTAAGTTAGCTTTTTGGTATTTAGAAATTTTATAGTTTCATGAATCACCTTCATGTATTACCTGTAGTATATTGATGTATTCCTGTATGTAATAAAGTTCACTTGTTCTTAGTGATAAACCAACATGATCACTACATGACATCGGTTAGGATCTTGCCATTAAAACTCACTGGGATGACATTTGTGACATTTATCTTATGACCATCATGTCCATGTTATCTAACTACTGGAAAAAATATTGTTATACGGTAACAACCTCGTCCTACTTATCATGTTCACCGACAAATATATCCTGCTATACATGTATCACGATTTCACTTTTGATGTTATTGTTATCATTACCGAGTTATCCTAGTAATTTAGGTAACATGTACAATTAGTAATCTTGATAACTAATGACATGATATTAAACAACTTACACTGGGATTGGAGAAAATGATGGAGGAGACAGCGTCTGTATTTTGGGTGGACCTAGGATTTAGGTTGCGCAGTCAAAAGAGGGTTCCACTGCAGGGTTTCCGGGGGTGACTGACACTTTGTCCTGTTCTTGTTCCTGTTATGCATGTTATACATGTTACCTGACCTGTTATACATGTTCCTGACTACCTTCTAGATCTATACCCGCACAATAAAACCCGACCCAACAGAAAAATCCAAACTCGTTAACCTACAGAAAATAATTAAAATAATTAGTTAAAAATATCAAAAAATAGAGTAAAATATAAATAACAGTCTACAATACTTCTACTTTCTATGATAAAATTTTAGAGGAATAGCAACATAAATTAAGTCAAATACCCCCTTTATAGTCAGTTTTCCTTAATGAAAAATTCAAACTCGTTAAGAAATTTAATATTATAAAGTCTTTAAAACCCTACAAAAGAAAATTTAAAATTGGTCAAATTAAACCTATTAATTTCATGTAATCCAGAGGATCATATTGCCAGTCTTAATCTAATTAATCAAGATTTAAAAAAAGATCCTGACAATTTCTATTGAAATAATTTATGTAGATTTATCGGGATCCTAGGATTTCAGTACTTTTGGATTGTGATCTAGCTCAGGTAAGTGCTTTTTCCTCCTTCAGTTAAATAAGAATTTTTGTGATAAATGATTTTATCTAGTTATGTAATTATGCTAGAAAGGTAATTTAATTGATTAAGCTAGTTTTCTAGTATTTAGAAATTTTATAGTTTCATGAATTACCTCTATGTATTACCTGTAGTATATTGATGTATTCCTATATGTAAAAAAGTTCACTTGTTCTTGGTAATAAACCTACATGATCACCACATGACATCGGTTAGGACTTTGCCACTAAAACTCACCGGAATGACATTTGTGACATTTATCTGATGACTATCATGTCATGTTATCTAACTACTGGGAAAATATTGTTATACGGTAGAAACCTCGTCCTGCTTATCCTGTTCACCAACATATATATCCTGTTATACATGTATCACGATTTCACTTTTGTTATTGTTGCTGTTATCATTACCGAGTAATCCCAGTAAATTCAGGTTTAAATGACATGATATTAAACAACTTAAGTGGGATCAGGGAATTGATGGAGGAGACAGCGTCTATATTTTGGGTGGACCTAGGATTTAAGTTGCGCAGCCGAAAGAGGGTTCCACTGCAGGGTTCCCAGGGTTGACTGACACCCCGTCCTATTCTTGTTCATGTTATGCATGTTTTACATGTTACCTAACCTGTTATACATGTTCCTGACTACCTTGCGGTAGGGCCCGATTCAGCGCCAGGAGTCTAGACCGTGGTCCCAGGTATGTACGGGACCCACTTAAAACATAGATAATGGCTCCAACCAATCAGTTCAATAACTGAGGATCTCGATTGGCACGTGTAGTAGGCGTAGTATGGGATGCGTCTATTACATGTGGCAATTGGTGTTCGCTGACATAATTAATAATGAAAAACTGAACTCTCACACTGACGTTATAAATTGAACCAACATATATATGCATGTTATGATAGACATTTGATTATACTCGTGACCTAATGTACACCTGACTATATCACTGACTGGCTTAGTTACTATTCATTTATTATTTGACATGTTATTCCAACATTATCATGAATATTTTTCTTTCATAATATTATTACACATTACATGCTTGTGCACCTCTCCTTTTTATTTTACCACTCACTAGGTCGCTTATTGACGACCCTGAGTTTGTTATGCTCAGATCCATATTCGAGGACATTGTAGGACCAGGAGTACTTTGAGCGCGTTACAGATCTCCAGTAGACCATCCACAGTTTATTTCATGAAGACGTTTTTGTATTTTTGGTTATATTTTTGTTATGCTTATAATAATTGAACTTGAAGACATTATTGTACTTGTTTTTTAATGCTGAAATAAATTGTGGACTTTATGTTTTGATTCAATGCATTGAGGCTTTGTGTATTTATATTGAGAATACGTCGCCGACTCTCGTCACGTACCCAACTGAGTGGATTTTGAGAAGTGCAGCGTGACAAGAATATGGAAGGAAGCTGGCAGAGGAAAACTGCCAGAAGCTTTTCCGCCCGAAGGTTCAGACGATGGAAGCTTGTAAGCTAGTTTTTTGTGCTCCGAGTGGGGGTAATCCCATTAATGGAACATTTGATGGGGGCTCTGAGAGGAGAAAATCTCTCCATATTGTGGGAGATTCTGAGTGGTGGCAATCCATAACGGAGGATATTGACTCCCGTTGGACTACCGAGAAAAGCTCATATATAAGTCTGCATTGACACTTCCGAGTGGGAAAAATCTCATCAGCAGAGTGTACAGACATTATCCTCTAAGTGGGGAAAATCCCAGCAACAGAGGAATCACGTTTTCACCTCTAAGTAGGGGAAATCCCATCAGCGGGGCATGTAGATGGATGGATGAATGTCGTAACTACCTTCGAGTAGGGGAAATCTCATCAGTAGGGGGTTCTCGTGGGGAAAATCCTGTCAGCAAGGTGTATGATAGATGGATATTGCAGTCGCCTTTGAGTAGGAAAAATTCCATCAGCGAGGCGGATGGAAGGATGGATGTTGCAGTCGCCTCTGTGGGGAAAATTCCATCAACGAAGGGATCTTGTAGTCGTCCCTGAGTGGGAGGGGGATCCCATCAGTGGGCCGCGTGGACAGATGGATGTACTGCAAAGGTTAAGAGCATAGAATAATATTTTATTCAATAAATGTAATAGATAAAGCTAGGACTGGAAGGAAGTACGCTTTGTATGAGTGGAATTCTGGTAGTCAATCAATCATCTTGTACTAGGCGATCAGGTTTATTCCCGAGAAAGATTAGTGTTTGGCTGTCTGAAAATTATCTAGAGAGTACGGACATACTCTTTGAGGAAGCCCTATTAGATAAGCTCTTCCAGGTACCTTTGTAGGGCCCAACAATGGGCTTTAGTGCCCTTTACATTCGTGGTAGGAGCGATATTCCTCCGACTCAGAAAGTGAGGGATTGTAATGGATCGTGTTTGACCCACGGCTGATCTTTGAATGTGTTGAAATCTTCATTGATCGAGAGCATCAACGGAGTGAAGCGTTCCATCAATCTGTAGCTTCAGAGAAGACTTAGTGGGAGGATAGAGGGCGCCTGCTTCTTGTAAGGAGGTTGCTCCCAGTGCCGGTTTTGAGTATGGTTGGGATCTTCATGAGTGGACTTCGACTTCCCTCCACCATCGCTTGGTTTCATGGAGTGATCGGAGAAAGCCTTCATCGGCTCTTCTAGTTGGATATAAGGTTGAGCTCGGGAAAGGACTTTGCTCATCTTGGCGATGTGCTTCAAGAGGTGCTTGTACAAGGGGTGAGTGACCTGCAACCCACTGATGAATGCGAGTGCGAAGACCTCCTCTCCACAGTTGGAGACTTTAGTCAGTTGGCTCTGGAAGAAATTGATGTATGACTTGAGGCTATCTCCAGGCCTCATCTTGACAGAGAGGAGGTGATGATTGTTTCTCTTGGCTTCTTGGTGAAAGGCGTACTGTATGAGAAAGGCCTCGGTGACTTCTGAGAAGTTGTAGAGAGAGCACGGTGGCATGAAGAGAACTAATCCGATGTCGCACCCTTCAGGCTAGAAGGAAAGGTGAGGCACATGACCGGGTCATTGTGAGAGTAGATCACCATTTTGTCTCAGAGGTACCGGATGCGCTGAACTGGATCGCTCGCTCTGGAGTAACTTCGAAGGTAGGAGTCAAGAATTTACTTGAAAATTCACACTCCAGGATATCATTAGAAAGAGGTTAGTTATGGATGTGGGTCGTTGGGATTAGGTGCTAAGACAGCTGATCTCTACAATCCGCTTCTGGATCAGCTCGTCGAGGGCATGGAGATTCATAGACGTGTTGCTTTTGTGTCGCCCTCTGTTTATGTGGAGTTATTCTGGAGGGCTCTGACTTGGGTATGGAGTTGTTGGTTAAGTAGTCTCAGCTCCTTTTGTTCACGAACAATGTTCTCACAGTCGAGCGTCATCTGTTCCCGCTCACGATCAGATTGCAGTTGTTATTCCGTCATTTGCCCTTTAATCTCGTAGAGCATCTGAAAGTGTTGGTCTTCTTGTTGCTGAGATGGTTGGACATTGGCGGAGAGTCCTTGTGGTGAGATGGAGATGATGTCTTCGGCATGTGTTGATTGTCAGTTGGTGAGAAAATCGTGCCTGCGATGTCTTTGCCTTTGAAAGTTGCACCGTTGGCAATTCTCTTTCCTGGGGTCACGTTGATCTAGAAGAGGATTTTTGAGGAAGGTGATAGGGAGAGATCTTGAGTGTAGGGACTCAGATCTCAATAAAAGCACAAAAATGTTGTGGTAAATTCCTCGGGGGAATTTATCTACACTCAATTTGTAAGAGAGAAAGTAAGGCAATGCAAACACCAAACAATTTACGTGAAAAACCCGCGAAGGAAAAAATCATGGTGCAGAGAGAGTTTTTCCACTAAATCAAAAGAGATTATGTGTTCTCAGCACTCTATTACAGATTCAATTCTCTAGGATTCAATCCTTTTGCTTGATGGAGGTCCAAGTGCATAAATACCCTGCATGTTGTAACCAAAACTACGGATATTACAAATCTCCGTAACTGCAAGATTTGCACGTTGGGATTTCTTCATAACTGCTCAGATTATGCCATTGATTATTGGGAGTGGTTTTCGCTACCATCTGTAACCATCCGCACTGGACCAGGGTTGATGCAACGTTCAGAATGTGGGATGATCTGGCGGTGTAACTGACTCCATGAATTAAGAGAGTCCTCTTTGCTGAAGTGAAGGTGAAAATCAACGAGGTCGGCTAATGTACCTGTCTTGCTCGGAGCAGGAAGAATTAACCTCGGAAGGAGGAGTGGCTTAGGGAACGGCTGAGTGGTACTCGGGAAGGTGCTCTGCTGGCTGATAGCGAGATTTTACTCTCCTGTTTTAAATTACCACAAGTGCACGATCGTTCGTTGCAACACTTGAGGGTCGGTCCACGGGAAAAGTGTTTCTAAATGATCCTAACACAAATTAGGCGAATTGGTTGAAAAGACTGAGAAGTTGGTGTGAACTAGTTTGTCATAGAGGAGGATCATGCACCTAGGATAGAATCCCCTAGACTATTGTTCATGTGGTGAATTTGTCTTTTAATTTAATGATTACACATTAATAATTTCTTACCTCAATAGGCATAAAATCCTAGAACTTTAGTCCTAAGCACAAGATATTAAAATTAATCGCATAGTCTATCAAAGTACTAAAATAAATTAAAGCAATAATTCAGGAAAACACTAAGCATGGAATATCACTATTTAAACATATCTTGTCAAATTTCTAAATATCTAGCAATTAATCTCATTAATTAAAAATTAATTAATGAGTTTTTCATATTTTATTCGAGAGATTTAAAGCCACCACAATCTCATAGCCTAGGTTCATCACCCTAGGCTAATGAAATTTAAATTTGTTACATATATTAAATTTTAATCACCATGTGGTTTAACTAAATTATTAATGAAATCAATGATCTAAATAATTACTTTAAACAAATATATCTAAAACTGAGTTAAATAATTTAATGTACGAACCTAAATTCAACGTGTTAACAGATCTAAAAGGTCATTTCCGACTGGGTCGTGGGAGGCACGCACCTGCACCTCGAAATCCGTGCACAGAGTGGTGCGCTCTCTGGCAACACGCTTGTGGACCAGGCAAATAGCGGGCCCCTCCTCCTTTGTCAGAGCGCCTGTGGGCGCTTTGATGAAGCGCCTTTACGATAGGCGCTTTTGCAGCGCCTCGCCAGAGGGGTGCTCTGTTTTGAGCGCCTCCCTTCTTTTCTTTTTCCTCTCAGGCGCATAAACAACGCCTGTAAGGCGCTTGAAAATAGTGCCTGTAAAGGTGCTGAGATCAGCGCCTATGAAAGCTCTTCGGAAAACGCGCGCCTGTGAAAGAGGGCAATCTATCGCCTTTGTTGGTGCGTTGAACTAAGCGAAAATAAAAGGCAAAAATTTTAGAAAAGAAAGATGTACGACTGTCAAAATTAAAATCTGAAAAATCTGAGTTACAAGTAAAAATATATGCCCCTCAAACCCTAGACTTACATGACTATTTATAGATTTAGGGTTTGGTCATTTTACAAAGAAGTCCACAATGATTATTCAATTACACAGACAAGCTATTTCATGTCAAATTACATTTTGGCCATTGCGTCCAGAATGTTGGAAAACATAGGGTTCAACTCTTGATCGTCTGAGTTTGACTATGATTGTGCGATCTACCTTTCGATCAATCTCATTCATTGATTGTCTTCATCACCCTTTGCTGTTTTTCCTTTGACTTGCTGCCACAGCGAGCCTCCATGGGATGTCTTGTGTGATGCCTCCTTGAGCTCCTCTAGCTCGTCTTGCTGTCCGCCATTGGCGATGATCCGATCATCGCCACTGCATCTACCATGTTCAGATATGAGCATCATTGAGCCTTGACGACTCCACTTTGATCAATATACTCCTAAAGTCATCGATCTTTACCTTAGAACAAATCTGAACTTTCTTGTTGTCTTCTTCATCTTGATGCCTCCGCCGAACTCCATCAACTTGACATCTACTTCATCTAGAGCACTCGAGTCTTGAACGAACATTGTCAGCTCTGATATAATTTTTAGGACCTTCTTGACTTTTTAGGGCCTTATAATGTTGTTCACCACAACTTCCTTCTGCTTTTCTGCTCCACTTTTGCTCTATCTAAATCCTAGGTTACAATTCTTTATTTATAGGATTTTACAATACAACTCTTATTTGGATTATGAGATGATATTGGCTATTGGATGCTTGAAGAATATTGATCAATCCTATTCGGAGTTAATCTCTTTGATCTAGAAGGTTTCTACACCCTTTAATTTTTAGAAACAAATTTTTATTGAATAAGAATTGAATCCTATTTATACTCATCGTGAAAAAGAAACTCGCAATCGCCTGAAAAGGAAACTGATTCACCTTAATTTGCTTCTTCTGCTGAAGCCATCGTCTTCTCCAACTCAATTGGATTTTCATGAATCATCATCTCCTCTTGAAAAATAAGGTAAAAAATTCTAACAACACAGACTTGCCTACGGCCCTTTCTAGATTAGCCTACGGGAATTGAAGCCCTCCGTTGTGGAATTTCTCCCCTCGAAGTCCCTACTCGGTTGCAGGGATTTCTCCCCTCAGAGCCCCTATTTGATATTCAATTGATGAGATTTCTCTACTCTAAAACAGCAGCCTCTGTCACATCGGATCTTCCTGAAGATGTCCACAGCTCCAAAGACATCACCCTCCAAGTCACCCACAGTCCAAGATTTCCTACTTAACCCTGAAAGTCCACAGTAGCGATCAAAGAGATCTCCGCCTGCAATTACACCACTTTACTTCTCCCACGTTGAAGACATGTAACACTTCTGTATTCAAGGTGGACAGTTATAGACAGTAAAGAAATTTCCTGCATGCACTCCTACAGTCCAACGCCCATAATCACAGCGGTTACAACAAATTCGCACATCAAGATCATGCAGTTACGCAGATCTCGCCAGGCCCCATCCGCCTCCATGCCAACAATTTAGTACAAATAGACCTTCTCCTCAGTGAGAAAGGGGACTTTTTTCCATTCACTAAATCCTAACTCAGGGAAATATCAACATATCTCGTAAACCAGTGCTTTATAGTGAATTTTTCTCCTCCTCGTGGTTTTTTTTCTACTTGGGTTTCCACGTAAAAAATCATGTGTCTCCGTCTATTGTCTGTGTTGTGATACCGCCGTTTTTACACTGAGACTCTAATCTCCATATTCTTACTTGCCGTGCGGATTGACCGTCTGATCACTCACAACAGAAAATCCCCACCACAATAGGATAATATAGTTGTTTAAAATTTTTCTTATGTCAACTTCCTCTGTGCCACAACAGAGATCACAGAGTCTTAATGATTAAACAGCAGATGAGGTCTCAAGAGTAGAAGCATTCTTGAAAGTTTTATAACTAACCTTTTTAAGAATAATTATCATCTCTTATAATGTACAATTTATGGCTAACATTTACCATTTGACTGTAGTTTTACGGATGGAGTTGGATATTCAGAGGTTCATACAGAATTCTGATCAGCATCAGTTTGAATTCCAGCAATTACCAACTTCATACCTCTGGTGTGCTGCTCACGCGTGGCACAACACTATGGTGTGCAGACTTTGGCACTTGACAATGCAATGGATGGTTTGGCTAGCGGAGTGATTACAAGAAAAACTCCTGAAAGTAGATATCCAGCCACCTGTTTATCAGACATTTCCATGAAACAGTCTGAAAGTGGAAAACAGCCTGAAAGTGGAAAAACTGAACAAATTAAGTTTTTATTCGTCCAAGACTGAACCAAGTTTCCCTATGTGATGCTACAGAAACTGGAACTAGCAGACGACTGTTGAAAACTGTTGAGGAAAGAATAGAGTATGATAAAGCACGAGCACGCATATTTAGTGCTCCTTCCAGTCCAGAAGCAGAAGGCCCGTCTTCTATGGATGCCACTGATGTAAGAAGCTTGTGCTCAAACAGAGATGAGCATGAATACGATAAGATTGTCCCTAATGTTGATGAACATGAAGAGATCATAATGAAGGATGCTGCTTCCGTTATTGCCATTTTCAGAGACTGGGAAAAGGACCTCAGTGATCCT
>JAVJIF010023123.1:0-95142 GCA_038442645.1 Agave tequilana
CCTTCCTCTCATTTGGATACTGTGGGATATTCTGATGTTGATTGGGTTGGTGATCCTATCAATCGTTGTTCTACTACTGGTTATTACACTTTTGTTAGAGGCAATTTGGAGACATGGTGATGTAAAAACTAAAATGTTATTGCTCGATCCAGTGCTGAAACTGAGTTAGATCCATGGCTCATATAACTTGTGAATTGATGTGGATTCAATCTCTTCTTTCTGAAATGGGCACCATCTACAACAAACCAATGGTGATTATCAAGCGGCTATATATATTTTTAAATAATCTTATTTTCATGAGCGAACAAAGCATATTGAAGTCGACTGCCACATTATGAGAGACATGGTGATGATACATCATATAGTCACTTTGTTTGTCACTTGTCAACTTGAAGATATATTCACTAAGCTTTATCTAGAAAGAGTATTTCAATTTTATGTAGCAAGTTAGGCATAATTGACATCTATGCTCTAGCTTGAAGGGGGCACTAGAGTAGAAATATGAACTTTTTTATTTTGAATTATTCTACTCCAAGTAGGACATTATGTATTATCCTAGTCTTATTAAGAGTGTATTCCTTTTCTCTATAAAAAACAATCATACCCTAATTGAGGGTACATGGTCTTCTCTTCACCTCAACAAGATCAATTCCCTTTCCCTTGTTAATGATCAATGGAGACATAAATCAAAAACCCAGAGTCTCCATCATGACTTACGAGAATGGACCATCTTCTAGCCTCAAAATCACCATGGTGTCGCAAATTGGAAACGCATCCTAGCCTCTATGCTTCTCTCCTTCATTTCCCTAACACCTTTACGACATAGTTTAAAATCTCGGTATCGGTATGGATCAATGATTTTTAGTATCAATATCGTCAATATCATCCATCAATATTGACAATATTGGCCAAATCAGCAATATCGGTCACAATACCGATTGATATCATAAGGTTAGTATCGTATCGAGTACCTCAAAACCCGATATAACATTGCCATTATATATCAGAATAGGCTGGCATTTGAAATCATGCTTTACGGTGACATCCAGCAGTGAAGCTCGAGTATCTAATTCCCATTCATAGACCAATACAGATCTTGAGAGGAATTGATTAGTTGATGAAATAGGTGGTGGGGCAGTTTATCTCATACTTCTAGGAGAGTGGGATTGAAGGAAGCAAAATAGGACAGAGCGTAGGCCTAATGAAAGAGGCCGAGATAGGTGAGGATGAGATAGGTGGGATCAGGTAGAAATGAACACGATTGAGGTAGGAGTTAATGACGGCATCCATTGCCAGTGTAGAGGGATCCGGAACACTGCGGCTGGTGTGAAAATATGGCAGCAAGGTAGGGGAGGTAGCAACCGGTATTCGGTAAAGTTGGAGGAGAAGGGGGAAGGGAATGAAAGAAAGGTGAGAAGAGTATGGGGACTAAAACGGTGAGTAGGAATAGTTAAGCGTAATTTTGTTCATGAAAACCTAATTTTTATCAATAGCTAACAGACGTTGTGAAAAATCCAGCCTCTCTCAACTATTAACAGAAAAAGATAATTGCTAAAATATTTTAGAACATGAGGTTAAATAGGAAAACTAACAATGCAAGGACAAATATGTAATAAACCAAAGAGCTAAGGATATTTATGCTAAAACCACTATTCTTAAATGTGAGTAATGGAAGTAACTTTGAACTCAAAAACATATCATGCAGATCATGAGAAAGAGGATAAAAAGGGAGTAAATGGAAATTAACTACCAATATTAGTCCACAAAATCTTGCTCGATTAAGTTCTTTATTATGTCATCTAATCTGTTGCTCATATGTCCATCTCAAGAATCACCTATTCTACCATGATTGCACCTTCTCAATTGCTCCCCATATCCATCATACATATTATTCACCATCTTATGATCCATATTTTCCACACTAAGGCAATTATCCATCAGCCAAGAATTAGAGACCATTAAAAGAATAAGCCAGTTGTTGAAAGGCTCAGGTTCCACTCTCCAAGGGGACAATTCAAGTTTGCCCTAAATTGAATGTGCATTTCCTCCTATAGTGTAAGGGACCCAATACATCATTGATGGAGGCAAAAGGTGTAGAAAAGCAGCAACTTTGCCTCAAACAGACAATCTTGGCCAATCATTGAAGTATTGAACATTTTGTTCTAATTGCCAATGGGCGTCTACAATTATTCATGTGTACTTGGCAAAAGGAAAATCAAAGGAAAGGAGAAAAAAAGCAATGAGGCAAATCACGTTATCAAGGGCTTAATTGTATCATTAGAATAGGATGTCATCAATCCTTGCTAACACTGAAAGGAATTCGATTACAGAGCAGGGTAACTAGCAATGAATCACATATGGTCATCAAAAAACTAGCAACAATATCTGCTCTTTAGTCACAACTATAAGCATATTTTTTTCAAAACCAAGCGAAGCGAAGTTTTCTTCCATGACTCCTTCACAAACTTTGCAAGTCCGTTTGTCCGTCTTCGTCGGCGTAAGAGATAGAGAGATCGAGAGAGAGCATGCGGAAGATAGGGAGAGATCCTTCTTCTTCTTCCCCCCAACCTCCCCCCCCCCCCCCAGCCCCCCCTCTCCCTCCAGAGGCCTCCTCTTCCTCTCTCATCGCAGTCGCCGCCTCTCTGCCGCTGTCACTCGGTTTCCCACCGTCAAAATATACTAGTTTAAATAGCACATAACCATTATGGGCTAAATCTTGTGTCTGCGCTTCGTATAGTGCAGTGCCAGATGCTAACAACTATAATCATATGTTAAAATCATCTACCTACATGTTTTTGCTTTGTGATTGCATAAGAAAGACAAAAGCAATGAATTCTATGTACCGTGCTTTTTGAAGCACCAGTATTCATATTGTATAAATTTTGTCTCAATTTCTAAAGAACGGGCATTGTACAGTGTTTTACAAGATACAAGAATCATCTGATTTCATTTTTATTTTTTTTTTCTGTATATGGATCAAAGAGAAACAATAGAAAGCAATCAGTATATACTAAAGTTATTGCTTTAAAAAAAAAACCTATTGCAGCAGCCGTTCTTTCTTAGAAACCCAAAAACCCAGAAACTGTGCCCAAATCCACCATTAAATAAATGTTAATAAAACCCTAATTCAAAGCATTACATAAATTATTCTGAGAGAGATAGTTACCTCTGTCATATTTGAAAGAATCTGGAGGGTCAACTGATGGGTTCAGATCCTCGCCCAAAATCTGGAGCCGAGAAAGGGATTTGGATACCCGAAATTTCGAAATAAAAGGGTTGGAGTTGATCGATAGAGGAAATCAGGACAACTTTGAGGCCGGATCGATACCGAATCGGAGACGTTGAGGGAGTCGAGCGGAGGATCGATCGTCGTTACAGCCCAGGGTTTCAACTTTCAATCAAAAAAAATTGCAAGGACCCGTGTGGAGTGTGGACACAGGAACCCGGATATTTGATTAAGGCACCAACAAAAACAAGGCACCCACCCAATTTCTCAAAGGCACCCCTCACATTCCCAAAATTATAGCTCTTAGCTCTCAACTGAATTTTTTTTCAAAATTACAAATCTACCCTCATCTCCCTCTCTTCTCTTCTCTTCTCCAACATAGCTCTATCTCAGAGAGCATAACTCTTTCCCTTACAGAGTAAGTCGTCATCCTTCTCCGTGATCGTCGACTTCAACACCGCTCTCGCACATCTTAGCCTGCCACCAGTGATCTCCCATTTTTTTGTAGCAAGGTGAGTTTGAATTCAAATCCTCCAAAACTTGTTTTGATGAAAAATTGGTAAATGTATTGAATATGGTGGGTGGTTGATTGGATGTATGTTTAATTAGAGTTGAAAATGTAGAAAGAACTCAAAGAAATTCAATTCAATAATTCAAATCAAAATCAATTGAAAATTTCTGCATTTTTCTCAATGGGTTTGTCATTTGTTCAGTCTTTAAGGGCCGAACAATACAAGAAAAGTTCGGCCATGTAAGACCAAACATTCGTTATGTGTTCAGACATTTTGGACCGAACACATTATGTTGGCCCAAAGGTTACAATCTCCGTTTGTGTTTTGATGATAACAAAGTATATGAAGTTATTTGGTACTAATCAAGTTCAAAATTGTGTTTCAGGGTTCAAAGAAGATCTAACAGGTTTCTTCCTCTAAAAGGTGTTGATGTGTAATATCCCTAACTTAAATACTGTATTTTTATTTTTCTAAAATACTTATTTTGTTTTACTGGTTATTTTATTATTATTTGTTAACTTGATTTATAATGCAAATTATTTTGAGGTAGTAATTGGTAATTTGGCTTTATATCTACCATTATTTTTCATTAACATTTCTTTTACTAATTATTATTATTTTTATGTCTATTAGTTGTTAATGTTAGTAGTAGTTAATTGTATTATTAATTCATTATGATAATTATTTATTTATTTTTATTTTATTTAGTGCTACTATTATTGTTGTTATTATTATTGGTATTGTTATGACGTATTAGTATTATTGTTGTTGGCTATTATTATTAGTACATTATTATTAGCATTTTAATTATTATTAGTGTTTATTACTATGGTTATTACTAATTACTATTACTATTGTTGATGTTGTTGTTATTATTATTATTATTATTAATCTTATTATTTCTATTCCTCTCATATTAGATCTATACCCTCAAACCCACTATCTGAAACCCAAAATCTATTATCTATTAACTCTATTTAATCTTCATCCAATCCTAACAAATTTTATCTAAATCCTAACACCAATCCAAATCCTAACCATAATCCTAACAAATCAAATACTATCCTGTAACAAATCAAATCTAAATCATCTGATCTTCTCTTCTCCCCTCCCTACAGCACCCCTATATTCTAGCTCTATCCAGCACAACGCCACCCCACCTACTGTGCACAGCCGAGTCTCCTCTCCCATCATCATCTTCATCTTATTATTCTTCTCCACTCACGCAGCCCTCGCGCCGGCAAGCTTCGCCACTGTGTCCAACTCTGCGGCAACCTCGACATCATCTCCAACTCCACCGCACAAGCTCCGCAAGCTCGTACCCACCTCCATAGCCGAACAACCTCGCAACCATCCTCCGCTTGCCACCATCGTCTCCGTCGGAGCCCCGTGGACTGTTCTCCTCCTCCGCGAGATCCGCCGGAGCTCCGACGTCTAGGCCATGTGCTTTCCCCATAGCCGAGCCCTCCTTTTCTTACACTATCAGGTTTTTCCCTTCTCCTCTCTCTGTATATTTATATCTATGGGTATATTTGGTGTTTGAGTATTAATCCATGTGTATGTATGCTAAATTGGTGTTTGGGTGCATGAATGTGTGCGTGTGTGTATTCGTGAGTATGTTTTAGTTGGATGCTTAACTTGTTTGTGACTTTCTTTCATCATGCTGCTAGTTGCTTGAATCTTTTGTTCATGGTGAGATTTTGACAACAAGCTTCATGTAAATCATACAAGTCCTTAGATAATATCACTTTCATATATCTCCATCTTCTCTGATCTCCTCTCCAGCGATCTCCAGCAACACGCCTACATAGCCGCACGTATCCCTTCTCTCCCTATAGCCTGGCCGCCTTCACACCCCTGCCCCAAGCCGAGCTGTGAGCAGCCCAAGCTAGTCACTTCCCAGCCCACCATCACTCTCTGCCTCCTCCACCTCCATGAGCAGCTAGAGAGCATCAGAGCCTTTCCCCCATCATCATCTCCTGTACACCAACACTCCCTTGGCCTGTCTCCATCTCCTTCGCCGTGAGCCGCGATACATCAACGACATCCCCGGATCACGCGGCATTCCTACGGCAACCCCTATCTCCTCCGCATCCTCCGCCGGCGCGCCAGCGCCACTCCGTGGCCGGGCTTGCCCCATGACCGTGAGTCTCTCATTCTTTGTTTTTCTTTCTTTCATCTTATTCATGCATGGTTGTTGCTTGGATATTGTTCTAATTAATGTGTATGATTATATATGTGTGTGGTGTTTAATTAATATGCATGCATGCAAGTGTGTGCGTGAGTTGTGTAGTGTGTTAGTGTAGTGCATATGGACGTAGGTATGTATGCATGTCTTATGTATTCTTGAGTGTGAGTGCATTTAATGTGAGAATATGTGTGTGTGTGTATTAGTATATGTATTTATGTATGCTTGTGTGTATGCATGTATTAGTGTGTGTACGTGTATGTATGTGGTGTGTATTCTTATACGGGTGTATGTTCGTATGAGTTCATATGTTTATGGTTGCATGGTACAGCATTGCAGACTCGCTCGTCCGGTTTGAACGGGTAATAAGAGACCCATACCCGATCCGTATTCGTGTTCACTGTGGACCCGATACACAGGCGATTCAAAAACTGATCAATGGGATGATCCAGATATCCGTACCGGTTCGTGCAGTGAAGATCAGACGACGATTTGGCTCCGAAATCGCGTCATTTCATGTGAGTGTTTATTCTTATGTCATTTTCTTATTTACCGTTGTTATTGGATATTTGTATTTTATTCGTATTATTTCATGTGACTATTTAATGTGTTTTACCAGTGTGATTACCTATCACTTAATGAGACACCAATGATTGTCACTTTATTTATATAGTTGATATGAGCTTATATCAATGTCATTTCATGTGATGGTAGTTTATCGCTGTCAGTTTAGGCCTAGTATTGGAATGCCTTAGACTATAACTTGACTCGATCTATTGATTGGATGGATTAGTTCATATTTGAGCATCAGATATATATATATGGATCTTGTATTTGGACATTGAGATATTAGAGTTATACCATTTCATGTATAGCTGATTACCGTTTCGGACTCGGACTAATTGTAAAGAAACTTGGACTGTATGCTAGATTGATCTTGTGTTGGATTGGTTCATAATTATCATTTAAGATCTATTTTTTATCTGAATAATTATCAACTTGATATTCTTAATTCGGTGATAATTCAGTCAAGGATTTATTTGGGTATTTGGGACATATCAGACGTGATCTTACCTTATTAATGAATTAGAATTCTTGATGCTTGGATCGGTACATGGGCTTATTCAGTTGAAGTTAATATAGGATTTATACTCTTTTATTGGATCTTGATTAGTGTTCTAATGTGATTGATTTAGTTAGATTTATAGTTATGAGCATTTTTCGATTTTACCCCTGATAATATTGTTTGAGTATTGATGATCATGTTGATGATAAATTATCAGAAGTAGAGGTATCTTAGATTTCATATTGCTTGAGGAATAGTAGTTGATTGGGTTGACCTGACCTGGTGGATTTTTAGATATGTATACTTGATGTGTTACTTGAATTTGAGATCCTGTTGTAGGCTGTCCAAAAGTTACTGGAGGACAAGCCATTGAAAAGCAAAGTTTCAAGTTCTAGACGCGAGGGACTATCACCCGCGTCTCAGCATCAAGGCGCGCTGGCTCGACACCCGCGTCTCAGCATCAAGGCGCGTTGGCCTGACACCCGCGTCTCAGCATCAAGGCGCGTTGGCTCAACACACCGCGTCTCAGCATCAAGACGCGTTGGCTTGACACCCGCGTCTCAGCATCAAGGCGCGTTGGCCTGACACCCGCGTCTCAGTTATAACCGCCTTGGTTAAGGGACCAATCACTGCCCACACGTAAGGGAGATCAGCCCCCATCGTGGCATGTCTTTAGCAAGCACGTGGGTTGGTTACCGCCCATGTAGCGGGGAAGTTTGGCCCTCATTGTGGAGCGCTTTTAGGGGAGGACGTTCACCCCCTAAGACCTCTATAAATAGCCTCGTCGCTATGAAGAAGGGGTCGGACCCTTGGCAATCAAAAAAAAAGAAGAGAAGCAGAAGAGGACAACAGAGAGATATCAACAGGCGCGACACATACAGAGAGAGAGAGAGCTCGACTCTTCAAGCCAACTTGCTGCGTACAAGTTGCTCTTCGCCTACCTTCTCTTTTAGAGTTTTGGTAGACGGGGCTGAGTTACTCCTTCTACCTGCCAAGGAGAAGATCCCTTGACGGTCAAGACGGTCATCTGGTCAACGGAGAACAAGATTCACTCTCCACCGCCACACGAAGAACCCAGCACTAAACAAAGGGGGGACTCAAGCTTCAACATCCTCCCTCCCTTGTAACCGGAAGATTAGTCTGTTGTAATTTTTTCATCTGATTCAAGGAAATTTTACACCTCCCTCTCTTTCCGTGTCCAACAAGAGATGGCGACTCCGCTGGGGAATACGTTTGTCACTGACGAACAAGCCGTGGCGCAGGATGATCTCCTCCGTAGGGGGAAAATGGTCGAGACACTTGTTGTGGAGTTCGACCAGGCGAAATTCGAAGAGTTTCTCTCTTCTGGCTCCAAGAGTCCAAAGACCCGCGTCTGTCGCAGGGTCTCGGCGGGGAATAACTCCAAAGCTCGATCTGAGGCTCTCTTGGGCGCCACTGCTACGGTCCCTTATGCACAGAAGACCCGCGTCAACGCCTCTCAGAAGGTCAGTGTGGTCTCACGCGCGACTGCTGCTGCGACCAACTGCGTCGCACAAAAGACCCGCGTCAGTGTCCCTCAGAGGACCCGCGTGGTTAAAACCCTTGATGTTCAGCATCAGGATGTTGTCGGTTTCTCTCCTCCTCCGCGACGCAACCGAAATGCTAAGCGTCGACAGAGGAGGCGCGCGCGTCAGCTTCAAGCTGGAACCATTGGTTGTCCGACTGAGGCTAAACGCGACATGCAATCTGGCGCTTTGCCCGCGGCACGTCCAGTACGTGAAATCCGCGTTTGGCGGCCCAAGTGCGTAACTCCTCAAGTTGAGTCCTCTGAAGACCAGCTTACCAAGCGCCAAAGCGAAGCTTCTGCGTCTCGTCAAAAGCAAGAAACACGCGCTCACAGGCATGGGCCCAGCAGCCCACTCTCTCTCACCCGTCTCTGCCCGGACGCACCAGGCATCAACGCAAGACTCGCGTCTCATCTCAACAGAGACACCAGGCGCGCATCAGACAGCCGCGACGCGAGAGCTGCGTCCCTGAAGTCTGCGTCCATTCTACACAGCACATGGATGCCTCCCGTCTTCGACGTTGTGAGGCTAGTCTCTTTGATCCCTCTTCCATGGATTTGAGGGATTATTTAACAAAGAAAAGAAGTGCCCACCAGGTCACTTCATCTTGCTGCTGCCAACGGCTCATCTCCATGCTCTCGGAGTGCCGTTGCGGGTCGAGTGTGCACCAGCAGTCTTTAGTTAGACAGCTGACCTCGATCCCCCCGTCAGCCAAAAGAAGGCGCTCCCATAGAAGGAGAATCTTCTCTAACGTTGAATACCCGGAGCTTACTGCGAACATGACAAGCAGAAGCAAGGGAAAAGGATTTGCAGTCAGCTCAGATGAGTCTGACTCTGAACCGGAAGGGGTGTATCAACACACTCGTACCCGGACTGGGGCCATTCCCCCGGTTGACTATAATGCCTTAGCCCATGGCATTAAAGTGAACGATTCCCACTCCGCCATAGTGGAATCAGGGGCTTCATACTCCTCCGTTGAGAAGGAGACCTCTGCCTACATGACAGGCACTCCTGATGAGACAGCTAGACGTCTGGAACAGATCCAAAAGAGACAAATGGAGATGATTGTGTCTCAACAGGAATCTATCGACGCTATCAAGCTGGCGCTTGCACAGCTGCTCGAAGACAGGAGGAGATCTCCTCCTAGGAGGCCGAGGGACAGAGAGAGAAAGGGAGGAAGCTCATCTTCCGAGCCTTCTGAAGAGAAGCCTCGATCTACTTCTGGCTCGTCCAAACCCTCTTCAAAGGGCGACTGAGACCCAGGGAAGGCTCATGCTAAAAGGATGAGTCAATTGGAGGAACGCCTCAATGCCCTTGCTAGTCGCAAAGACCTCCAAGAAGCGGAGTGGTCCGGCCCTATCCAGCTGAGTGGGATTTAGTCCCGTACCCTCCTAAGTTCAAGGCTCCAACCCTCCAAGCCTTTGATGGAAGGGGTCCCCTAATCAGCACATCTACTACTTCAAATCCCAAACCGGGAATGTAGTAGATAATGATGCCATCCTGGCGCGACTGTTCATCGGCACCCTGAAAGGGTTGGCCTTTGAGTGGTTCATGAAACTCCCGAAGGTTCTATCAAGAACTGGGGCGACTTGGAGAAGCTGTTCTTAACACGCTTCTTCGAAGATGACTCCGAGGTCACAATGCCCACCCTGTTAGCTACGAGACAGCGAAAGGGAGAGTCCGTCAAATCTTTCGTGGAAAGATTTCGGAACGTGGCACTCCGGTGTCCAAGCGGTATGACCCAGGCCACCCTGGTGGAAACATCCCGCCACAACCTCCAAACCTCACTCCTTGCTCAAATAGGAGTTGCTGAAAGCCGCACCTAGAAACAATTAGTCCAACAAGGTGAACAGGCTGAGGAGATTGTTGCCCGCGTCAGGGCAGAAGAAGGCAAGCCGCGGCCGGAGAGGTCAACTAGGCGAGCGCCAGACACCTCCCTACAGACAAAGCGGAAGGATAATTTGGCGACGGAGACCAAATCTCCCACCAAACCTCAACCAGCCAAGGCGAGTGTCTCTTCAAGCCAACCCCGCGCCAACAAGCAGTATTCCTTCAAGGAGGAACATGTCGATTCGCTCTTCAAGCTACTCAACAAGAGCAACCGACTGAAGCTCCCTGAGGCCAGGCGCCCTCAGGAAGTCGGCAAGACCGACAACCCCAACTACTGCTTATACCACAGGATGTTGGGACACCCTACCAGAAGCTGTTACATCTTCAAGGATATCCTTCAGGCTCTGATTGACGCGGAGGTGTTGAAACTCCGACCAGAACAGAAGGAGGTGACAGCCAACGTGACGTCGGTTCTCCAGTTTGGAAAACAACCTCCAGCACCTACAGGGGTGGTCCCAATCCCAAGAGGAGAACTAAGAGTGGTCAACACAGACCCTCACCAGCAGCAGGAGAAGGGCTTGGTACCCGTCCCTACGCCTCAAGGGGAAATCATGTGGGTCCACCCTGACCTAGTGGACAGCCAGCAGTGGACTACTGTAACCAACCGGAAGTCTAAAGGCAAGGAAAAAGCTTCGTCCTGCCATGTGGTATGTGCTTCCTCTCGAGAAGCAGAGGATGATGTTCCCTCACTGACTGATTCAGAAGAGGAAACAATAGTCTTGGCCGCAGAGCCCAACCAACCAATGACGGGGACTCGTTCAGGACAGCCCTACTTGAAGCAGTACGGCGAAGTGGCGGCAAACCCTCCACAACCGGCTGCAGAGCCAACTAGGCCCTCCACGAAGCCACCAGTGGAGAAACAAAAAGAGACTCGATTCTCTTGAGCTCTTCAAAAGGGTATAGCGGAAGGATCCACAACGCCTTACCGCTTTGATGTCTTGGCTCAATTGGCCAACATCCCGGCACGGATCACCCTGTATGAGCTTCTAAGACTATCAAAGTCGACCAGGGAGGCTCTACAAGAAGCTCTGGCAAATGCTGAGGTCTTTATGACCCAGGTGTCAAAGAAGGAAGATGTAGAGAATTGTCTCCACACCTCCCAGAATGCTCCCTGCATTACCTTCAAGGCAGATGATATGCAGGTTAAAGGGAAGCATGATCAACCCCTGTACTTCACAGGTTATATCGGATCATCTGAGGTGAACCGCATTCAGGTAGATCCAGGGTCCGCACTGAGCATCATGCCCCGCCGAGTCATGCAACACCTCGGCATCCCTACCCACCGTCTGAGCCCTACACAGACGACCATCTACGGGTTCAATGCCAACGGCACCCGTCCGATGGGGAAGATCAAGCTCAAGTGCCAGATTGGGAGCCTCAAGTCGGAGGTGACGTGCTACGTCATCGATGCCGACACTTCCTACAATCTGCTGCTGGGACGACCATGGATCCACCGCAACTTCATCGTTCCCTCCACTCTTCACCAAGTCATGAAATACATTGACGCGAGTGGGAAGGTGCAAACGTTGGTTGCCGAAAGGTATCCGTTTAAGGGGGTCGAAAATTATTTCACGGACTTCCTCCTATATCAGGATCCGGTGGATGAAACCCCGCAACTGGAGGTGCCAGACTCTGGTAATGAGGCTGACACTGAGCCCGAGCAAGAAGAGTGCCTGTGGAAGTTGGAACCACTTGTAAAGAGCACTAATAAGCTCGATGTTGATAATACCACCGACGATGCAGGCGGTTGGTATATTAATGAGAATTTAGACTTTGAGTATTTTTCTGCGTGTGCATCCGATTCAATACCGTCGGATACTAGTACCGACGTAGACGATGACATCTGGTCGGCAATGGATGCTTTGACATCATTGCATGTACCAGTAAAATCATCTTTCGGGATATACCAGGATAATGGTGATGCGCAGGAATCTATATTCATGGTTCCGATAAGACGAAAAGGCCAAAAATCAATCCTTTTTGGGCGAATGACGACTGAACCAACGCCCCGCGAAGAATCGAAAAGTGAGGAGGAATCCCCTCAGCTCAGTCATTATGAACCAAAAGCGCTCAAAATGATGAAGTGCATGGGGTATGATCTAACCAACAGACCCGGGTTGAACTTCGGCAGAGGAAGGAGAACGCTACTTTCGATCCTTTGTGCCAAAAGGGAAGGCCCCCGATTATTATCATCGGACGCGCCGGGGGTTGGGCTATGTATCAACTCCGGTCCCATCAGCCTCCGATTCTCAAGAATTGTCAAGCAACGATCACTCTTCAGACACATCATCTTGGGAGTCAGATGTCAGTGTCGGCAACATCTTCAAGGAACTTTCAGTGAACATGATTTCAACAAGCCACCTGGAGGATGAAGTGAAGAAATGATCCTCGCAGATGCAGATCCTTGGATCAATCATTTGAATGCTCTTTGGGATACCCGCTTTGAACAGCGTGAGCCACCCACAGAAGACAAGGTCGTTCAGATCAACTTAGGAAATGAGGCTAACCCTAAGCCATCTTCATAAGTGATGGCCTATCACCTCAGGAGAAGAAGGATCTAATATCTCTTGTACAAGAGTATATAGACGTCTTCGCCTGGAATTACGAGGATATGTCAGGACTTGATCCTCAAGTGGCCATGCACCGCCTCAACATCAATCCGGACGTAAAACCTGTCAAACAACAGCAGCGACGGTTCCGTCCCGAAATAATGGAGGCGATTCAATCAGAAGTTAGAAAGCTCATCGATTCTGGCTTCATCCGGAAGAACAACATCCCGACTGGGTAGCCAACATCGTCCCCGTCGCCAAGAAGAACAGGAAGATCAGGATCTGCATCGACTTCCGTGATCTAAACGAGGCCTGCCCCAAAGACGAATTCCCATTGCCAATCACAGATGTTATGATTGACAATACTTGTGGATTCGAACGAATGTCCTTCATGGACGGATTCTCAGGATACAATCAAATCAAAATGTATCCTGATGATGAAAAGCATACCTCCTTCAGGACTCCTCTAGGGTATATTGCTATACTGTCATGCCTTTTGGACTGAAGAATGCGGGGGCAACCTACCAAAGAGCCATGAATGCCATTTTCCATCAGCAAATGTGCAAAACGGTGGAATGTTATGTCGATGACATTGCGGTGAAAAGTCGCATTAAAGGAGATCACATAGCTGATCTGAAGGTGGTCTTCGACATCATGCGGGCTCATCAATTGAAGATGAACCCCACCAAGTCCTTCCTGGGGGTAGCCAGTGGCAAATTCCTAGGATTTGTTATGACTTCCACAGGAATCCATTTGGATCCGGAGAAAGTCCGCGCTATCCAAGAGATGCAACCCCCGAGAAACCTCAAGGAACTTAGGGGTTTACAGGGTCGATTGGCGTACATCCGCAGGTTCATCTCAAACCTCTCCGGAAGATGCCAGCCCTTCGCTAAGTTGATGAAGAAGGGTGTCTCGTTCATTTGGGATGGTGCTTGCCAACAAGCGTTTGAGGAAATCAAACAATACCTCACCCAACCACCAGTCCTTGCAGCCCCGGTGTCCGGAAAGCCTTTCCTGGTGTACGTCCGGGCAATGGACCATTCTTTGGGAGCTCTACTAGCTCAGAATGATGAAGAAGGACGAGAACAGGCAATCTACTGTCTGAGTAGAACAATGATCGGAGCCGAACATCGGTACAACCCGATCGAGAAGGAATATTTGGCACTAGTGTTCGCCATTCAGAAAATGCGACACTATCTTGTAGGCCAGACTATAAATGTCATATCAAAAGTCAACCCCCTGAGGTTACTTATGACAAAGCCTTCTTCATTAAATGGCCGGCTGGCAAAATGGGCCATGTTGCTATCCCAGTATGATATGCACTTTCTGCCGCAGAAAGCCATTAAGGGACAAGCGGTGGCAGACTTCCTAGCTGAACACCCAGATCCGAGGGCAGCCAAAGTCTACGAGGATCTCCCAGACGAAGTGGCCGAAGTCTACCTGACTCAGACATCGTTCGAAAGTCAAGTGTGGCAACTTTTCTTCGACGGTGCATCAAGGACAAGCCCCAAGGGACACGTAGTGGTGGGGGTAGGAGTAGTACTTGTCTCCCCACAAAATTATGTGATCCCCCGAGCTGTCTCGCTAACGGAGCCTTGTTCCAACAATGTGGCGGAGTACAATGCTCTATTGATCGGGATGCAGCTCGCCGATGAGATTGGCGTTAAAAATCTCGAGGCATACGGTGACTCTAAACTCATCGTCAGCCAAATTCGTGGGGAGTACGAAGTCAGACATGAAGACTTAGTACCCTATTACAACGCAACTATCCGCATGGCCGAGGGGTTTGCTAACTTCTACATCGACCATGTACCGCGCAGGCAAAATGCGCACGCCGATGCACTCGCATCCCTTGCAGCCTCCCTAGCTCTTCCAGCTGGAGCAATGGAGAAAATATTCGTCTACAGCCACGACTTGCATTGCCCGAAAAATACTCTCGAGGACTATCAGGAGTCAAAGGGAGATTGTCGAGGCAAAGAAGTGCTGGAATTGTCGGCCAGTCCAGAGCTTAAAGACTGGCGATTCCCTACATCGACTATGTCTTGTACGGCACCCTGCCTGAGGACGCCAAAGAGGCGGCTGCCATTCGAAGGAAAGCCCCTAAGTTTTACTTTAATGCGATTACACGAACGTTGTATCGTCGGTCGCATGACGGGATCTTACTCCGGTGCCTCTCACCAAAAGAGGCCCAGGAGGTATTGAAAGAGGCCCACGACGGTACGTGCGGAGCCCATCAACCTGGCCCAAAACTGGCACATCGACTCCAAAGGTTGGGCTACTATTGGCCAAGATGGTTGCCGACGCCGTCGCCTATGCCAAAAGATGTCACGCTTGCCAAATACATGGAGATTTTATCCATCAAGCACCAGGGTACCTCCACTCTACGACCTCTACATGGCCATTTGAAATGTGGGGGATGGATGTGGTTGGTCCTATCAGCCCACCATCATCAAAGGGACATCGGTTCATTCTAGCAATAACTGATTACTTTTCCAAATGGGCCGAAGCCATTACTTTGAAGGAGGTGAAGTCGTCCAACGTGATCAAGTTCGTAAAACATCACGTTATTTACCGTTTCGGTGTATCTCGGCGGATTGTCCATGACAATGGACCCCAGTTCATCAGCCAGGCATTCCAGAGATTCTGCGCTAAGTTCAGAATCCAGAGTGTGTCCTCAACGGCATACTATCCTGCCGCTAATGGCCTCGCAGAAGCTTTCAATAAGACCATTGGCAAGCTTCTCAAAAAGTTCGTCTCGAAGAGTCAACGCGACTGGGACGACAAGCTAGGCAAATGCTTATGGGCCTATCGCACAACAGTGCGAACCCCGACAAAGGCCACGCCGTTTTCCTTGGTATACGGATGTGAAGCCGTGCTTCCCCTGGAAATCTAAATTCCATCTCTACGCGTCGCCTTGACAGCGGAGATGACGACAGAGGAGAAGCATCGGCAGCGACTCCAGGAACTGGAGACCTTAGACGACAAGCGTCTGCAAGCCCAACAGCAAATCGAGCTCTACCAAGCTCGAATTACCAGAGCCTTCAACAAGAAAGTTAAAGTGCGAACTTTCAAGAAAGGTGACCTTGTCTTAGCCGTCAGAAGACCCATGGTGATGACGCACAAGATGAAAGGCAAATTCCAACCCAAATGGGAAGGACCATTTGTGGTAGAGTCAGTCTACTCGAATGGATCATATCGCCTCATAACCTCGAATGGCGATACACTTATGATGCCAATCAACGGCAGATTCCTGAAGAAGTACTATCCTTAGATGGTATTCTTCCGCTGATCAAGTTAATAGTACACCTCTGATCAAAGCAAGAAGAATTTCTTCATTAACATCCGACGCCCCCAACGGCTAAGGATAGAGGAAAATGTTGGCTTTTAAGCCCAACATAAGTCTTCGACAACTCATCATGCTGGGGGGAATAGCATGGCTAGCCCAACTCAAACGGTAGTTGGTAAAGGCACCTCAAATCCGTTGATAGCTGGGGGTTTACTAAAAATCCTAAGTGGACTTGATTCCACTCTTTCCTCCAAAATCCCTTACCAATTCTCATCCACAGAATGGTAGGACCACAAAAAAAAACACTCGTTGCCAAGTTAACACCATACCTCTGGTAATGAGATACCCCTTGTAGAGTACAAATCTTGCTTGTCAACTCTACATTTTGCAAGTTAACACTATACCTCTGGCACTTCAAATCCCACCTGTCAATTCTCATCCATAGAATGACAGGTCCTCAAACTGTTTTCGGCTCAAGCCAATTCTTGTCAAGTTAATATCACACCTCTGACAAAACTACTGTTTAAGTTAACATTATACCTCTAAGCAGTACTTCAAGTTTCTGCCAGGTTTAATATTACACCTCTGACAGTCACTTTTCTTCAGTCTTCCACATCGAAGCTGAAATGAATGATGCCAAGTTAACACTACACCTCTAGCATCTGAGTCATCGCTAAGTTCAACAATACACCTATGGCCATGACCTTTCCCCGACTTCCTTGTCCAAGTCGAGATGACCAATGCTAAGTTCAACATTACACCTCTAGCATTACCTCACTGTTAAGTTAAACATCACACCTATGGCAGTGACATTCTCAGTTTTTCCTAAACAAAACTGAAATACTTCTGAGTTAAGGTAATATCACACCTCTGACTCGCATCCTTGTCAAGTTAACATTACACTTCCGACAAGACCACTTTCAACCCGTCAAGTTAATATCACACCTCTGATGGTAACAAACCTTCCTAGACTCTCCACGAGTCTAATCTCACTTGTTATTCTCTTCAATAGAATAACAGGTCCACCTAAAAACATTGTTAGGTTAATATTACACCAATTAACAGTATTTTCATCAAAATCCCCAGCTAAACTCGATTAAGTTAATTCTAAACCTCTGATCAGAGTTCACTGATTGGTATCCAATATTGCATATTTTACATCATAACTCCCATGCATATTACAAATAAATATGTGATTTTTACTCCTCTTCTCTACATATTTGCAGGTACACACTTAATGGAGAGATATCCAAATAATCACTTAATTAACACTAATTAAGTGATTAATCCATGATTAAGATAAAGCCAAATTCAAATCCAGATATAGAGAGATCCGCGCGCCAATTGGAGAATCCAAGTAGTCCACGTGGCTAACAACCCAACTACCAGATCTCACCAGAAAGATCCGGCTCAACGGCCCAGATCTGGCGGCGATCCCGCGGCAATCCGCGGCAAATCTAGGCCGTTGAGATCCCGGATTTCGTGGCAACAACCTTGGCTCTTGAAGCTTCTCCTTTCTGCTATAAATAGTGCACCTTCACCTGCGAGCAAAACTGATCAGAGAAGAGAGAGATTAGTGAATAGATTTGTATTTTGCTAGTTTTTTCTTTAGGATTTTTAGCTCTCTATGATCTTCTTCTCCCTAGATTTCATTGCAAGAGAGAGTTGTAAGAGAGAGAGAGCTTGTATCATCAAGGAGTGACAACTTGGAGCTATACAAGGATTGATCCATTCTCTACTTCTCTACTTGAGCTTGATTCTAGTTTGATTTCTTTCCTTACTTGCTTTGTTTACTTTCTTGCAATTTAATTCATGTTTAGCTTTTCTTTTGTAATGATGTGTAGCTAATTCTTTCTCCATGTACTAGCTAACCACTACCTTGCTAACTTCTAACTCATGGGTGATTGCTTTACTTCATCTTGCAATTTGTATGGTTTTCTCTTCTCCGATGGGTTTCTTTTCATTTCTTGGCAAGTATCTTGTTGTAATTCTCCATATGATTCATGTGTGCCTCACTTGGAGCCTAGTCTTTGAACTAGTGCCTTGATGGAACATGGAGATGGATCACCAATATGCTATTTGTTGTACAACTTCATTATGTCGATTCTTGAATGTTGTATGCCTATTCATTAGCATCCCTTGAGTGTAGCTCTTTTGTTTCCATTATTGAAAGTCTAATTTGTAGGCCGATGACCATCTATGGAGGCTACAAGACAAGTCCAAGAATGAATCCCCATCATCCAAGTGAGAAAGTAATTAGACCAACAAGCAAGACATATCCATGCCAATGAATCAACATGAGGCATGCATCACTATCAAGGAGTTTAGTATGTTTTGGCAAGGTAGTTAAGGTTAGCTAGTCATGGTTTTCTTTCATTCAAGTTTCTAAAGTTTTCTTTTCTTTTAGTGTGAATACAACAAACCTCTTCTTGATTTCTTTTCACTTACCACCATGAACATATCCATACACTCTTTAATTCCTTTCTTTGTGTTTTATTCATTCTTTTAAGCAAGAGAAGAATTCTCGTTTCCTTTTCTCACGAGTATCGTAACGCTTCTACGCTAGCTCTCCTTGTGGTTCGACTCAGTATAGCTTTATGCTATAGCGGAAGATTGGAACAAGGTATATCAATTACATATTTGAAGTGAACAAGAACCAAAGGTGAACTCTAAACATTGAACCATATCTTTTATACCTAGTTCTTGTGCAATAACTTCTTGTACCTTGTTTTGACTCAATCAATTTTTGGCGCCGTTGCCGGGGAGAGCAACGGTATTTTTAAAAGTGAGAAACTAAACGATACTTCTTCTCTGTTGCAGGTACAGGTTGAAGATGCAGAAAATCTTGCAGTGCAGAATCATATAAGTGGACCTGGGCTCTGCTCTCGAAAGCAGAGCCCAGGATCCCTCCAAATTGCCGCGTAGCCGCGGCATTTTGCCGTGGGAACGCGGCAAAGAGGAGTTCACTTCTAACAATTTTCTGCAGGGCCTGCTGCTTTGCAAATTACTTCTGCTGATATATCTGAAATCTTGTATTCTTCACCTGATATTTGTTAATCAACAGTAAAAGATTTGGTGTAAATTGATAAAAATTGTTTAGACATCTTGCATTATAGGCACGTGTCTTTCAATTACTTTACATTTACTGTTGAAGAGCGCGTGGGACAAGGTACGTAAGCATAAGCATATAGACTAGGACTCACTCGTTGTATGATTTAATTCCGCTTTGAGTGATTCTTGGTTGTTTACATCGTACACTTGCACGAATCAACTTTAAGGGCAAAACCATTAACAAAGATAAGGTGGGGATTTTATCACCCCTTCCTTAGCCCACAAACCATTTCCCCACGTACTCACTATCCTAAGCTTCTAATTAAAAAATTGCTAGACGTTGGCCCTAGGGACAACTCGGACTCACTTAGGAGATTTTCCTAAGGGGGAAAAGTGTTGGAAAGTGACTTTCGTAAAATCGGTGTCTAGGAAAGGGGTTAAGGGCCGAAAGCCCGAAGGTTGTTGGTTACTTAATTAAGGAACGTCTTCGGACGGAAAACCTCCCACCAACTTTACCCTTCCCTGGCTGATTTGCTTATAGTCACAGTCTGCACCAAACCTCCTGTGGACGATCTATTGTTAGGAGTCGTCTAGGGTCAGAAACCTAGAAGCTTGGATTGATTTTTTTTCTTTAATTGTTTGTTATTTTTCTTTTTCGCTGGTGTGATCGGTGCACGTTGTTTGTGATTGTATATACGATAGTGGTTTTGTGATCCTAATTCTACACTTGCACTTACACATCCACTTCACATCATGACCAACAACGTCTCACTTCAGGATCGATTTTATCCGATTCGCACCTCCATTCCTTCATGCATTCTTCTCCCCGAGCCTAATGGAAATCACTTCGAGCTGAAACCACAATTCATTAGTACACTTCCCCACTTCCATGGTTTAGAGTCTGAGGATGCGTACCTCTTTATTCGTGAGTTTGAAGAGGTATGCCAAATGATGAGAATTTCCCAACTGTCTGAGGATGCTGTTAGGTTACGGTTTATACCGTTTGCACTTAAGGATTTAGCTAAGAAATGGCTTTATAATCTTCCTGTCAGTTCCATATCTTTATGGGAGGATTTTGTTAAAGTCTTTCTTAAGAAATTCTATCCTATCCACAAAACAGCCCTCATGAGAAAGAACATAATGCAATTCAAGCAGGAAACAAATGAACCTTTCTGGAAGTATCTTGAGCGTTTCAAAGACCTTCTTGCCCTGTGTCCCCATCACGGCATAGAGAAATGGCGTCTATGCTAGATTATCTATGATGGATTAGATTACCAAACGAAAACCCTTTTAGAATCCATGTGCCAGGGGGAATTTTTGAAAAAAGATGAACATCAGGGGTGGGATCTCTTTGAAACCCTAGCTGAAAAAATCATTCAGTGGGAGTCTTGTCCTGACAAATCCACTTCCACCACTTCCAGAACTGGTACACACTCCAAAGAATCCTCTCTAGCTGCAGAAACCAAGATCACACAATTAATAAAGAGGATAGAACTGCTTGAGTCAAAAGGGAATTCTATGGTCAACCAGGTCAACCCATTGCCTCTGATTAAACCGGGTTGCACCAACTGTCATGACCTTAGCCATGTCTTGGAGGAGTGTCCATTATCTCAGCTCCACTCATATCAGGAGAACATGAATGCAGTATTGACCAGACCCAATCATCATCCATACTCCAACACTTACAATTCAGGATGGCAGAACCATCCAAATTTTTCATGGAGTCAGTCTGGTCCTGAGCATCATATGCCACCACTTCCACATCCTTATAATGCTCAGTTTCATCCATCCAGTTTCAGTCAGAATTCACTGTATGTTCATCCACCTCAAAGTCCACCACAGTCATATCAGTCATATCAGGACCCACCACCATTCTACCAATCACAATTCCAATCTCCATATCCTCAACATCCACCCCAAAATAATTCCGAAATATCTGAGTTGAAACAAATGATAGAAACCTTAACAAAAAACCAGCAGCAGGAGTTGAATGAAATGAAGGTCCAAATTGGGCAATTGGCTGAGAATCAAAGAAATTTGTTCCCAAATCAGCCATTGCTAAATCCCAAAGTTGAAGATTCAGGACCCAGTCACTGTCATGCCATTCATACCCTGAGATCTGGTAAACAAATTGACAATAAGGTTTCTAGTCCACAATCTCATCCAGTACCAAAGCCTACACCTCATGTCCCAATACAACCAACTTTTGACAAACCATCCTCTAGTTCAGAGCCATCCACTTCCAAGGCAAAGGGTGAAGAAAAGGTAGATGAGCATACATACAAGCCTATTGCTCCATATCCAAATAGGCTGAGAAATAACAAGTCAAATGCTCACATGGAGAAGATAAAAGAAACATTCAATAAGGTCCAAATCAATGTCCCTCTTCTTGATGCCATTCAACAAGTGCCATCATATGCCAAATTTTTGAAGGAAATGTGCACCAAGAAGAGGAAGACCCAAGTCCCTAAAAAAGTCTTCCTTGCATCATCCATTAATGAGTTGCTCACTGGTCCAATTCCTGTTAAGTACAAAGACCCAGGGAGCCCCACCATTTCATGCATCATAGGACAGACTACAATAAATAGGGCACTTCTTGATTTGGGGGCCAGCATTAATCTCCTACCTTTCTCTGTGTACCAACAATTGGGGTTAGGTGATCTCCTCCCGACCCAAATGACCATCCAATTGGCTGACCGCTCTGTTACTAAACCAAGGGGTAATTCAAGATGTCCTTGTCAAAGTTGGAGAATTCTTTTATCCTGTTGACTTTGTTGTCCTTGAAACAAAACCAGTGTCAAATTCCAATCAAAGGGCACAAATTCCTGTCATTCTGGGACGACCATTCCTGGCTACTGCAAATGCAATCATTAATTGCCGGAATGGATCAATGAGGTTGACTTTTGGTAACATGACACATGAACACAATGTCTTCCACACACAGCCTCATAAAACAAAAGATCAAACATTTGAGGTTAGCTTCATTAATAACAATTGTGAGGAGGAAAGTGAAGATCCAAAAGATGAGTCACAATCTTGTGATTCTCTTAACCGAGTACCCTTTCAAACGGGGAAAGTTGATTTGGATATTTTCACTTTCAATAAGCCAACTGAGAGTGTATTAGAACCTCCAATTGATATATCTTTTGAAGACTTGTTTGCTGATGAGATCATGTGTTTAGATGAGTCAACTCGGGGTAAATTAGCTGATTGTCCACTTCCGGATGTTGATTTGAGTTTTGAAGAATTATATGGAGAAGAGTTAAAATTTCTTAAAATTGGAAGTGATGAGATTCTGAGTGAGAGTGGTGATAAGGACTTTGTTTGTGAACGATGTGGTGGAATGAGTATGAATGAAAATAACAACCAATTGAAACTGGAAACACCTAGGGTTAGAATAATTCAGACCGTTTCCCAATGGAGCTCAAGAAAGAGAACACATTGGAACGATGGGAAACGGGCCAGAGGGAAGCGACCAAAAGCCCAGGTGAGAGTTACACTTGTATATTCCTTGTAAATAATTCCTTCCCCTTCCATTTTGTTTCATGCATACATATATCATAATGCATTGAGGACAATGCATGAAATAAGTGTGGGGGAGGGTTTACTAACATAGAGTTTTTAGACTTTCTTTTACATTTCCTTTCTTTCTTTTACATTTCTTTAGAAATAATAAAAAAAAATAAAAAAAAAATAAAAACTTTTTGAAATAAGAGACAAAGTTTTGATCTATTTTTAAGAAAAGTAAGATGTATCTTAGAAATTAAGAAAGCCTTAATTATGACATCTTAAACATAGTTGAAGTAATAGATCTTGTTGGAAATTATAGGCTAAGTAAGTAAAATTGGTGAGATATTCTTATCTTGAATTTTTGCCTTAGATAATATGCACTTCACACTTACACATTTCTTGGGATGGAGACAAAGACCAAAAATGCCATATAAATCATTAAAAAAAAAAAAGAAAAATATAAATAAAAGATCACTTATTAAGCTGGATAACTATGCCTCAAGAAGCATGGTTACTCACGCCTAACGGTGATCTCACTTATTAAGCTGGATAATTGTGCCTCAAGAAGCATGATTATTCACGCCTAACGGTGATTATAAATAATCCCCTTTAGTTTTGTGGCCTTTTTCACTCGAGTCCTTTAACCCGAGGGATGTTTTCTCATCTGGTGCCCTAGAACCATCTGGTTTGGGAGTCATCGGTTATAGGCTCGCTACATGGGTGAACTAGAAAGCCTAAGAAAACTAAGGAAGAAAAAAAAAAAAGAAAAGAAAAATAAATAAATAAATAAATGGCATTATGGTTGGAGTTGAAATCCCAGGAAATTTTCACTTACACGGTGTGCATACTATCTAGGTTTTATGAGAGATAAAATATTCAATCCAATTTTGAATTCTTACCTTAATTAAAAGCAAGATCTTGCATGGATACTAAGTTTAAGGAAGAATAATTATAGGTAGACTTATGACCTAGGATCACTTATATTTTTGCAAAAATAGTTTAAAAACTTGTCTCTTATTCAAAATGCGTTTTCAAAATACTAACATTTGTCTTCTTTCTTTATGGATTTTGTGGGTGTAATCCGCTGAAAACCCTCAGGAGACAACACTCCTCCTCTAGGGTAACCTAGAGGTTTAACGGCTTGTTGCACACGCTCAGTGCAATCGCGTCACCTGCGAAAGTGGTGTAATAAACTGGTAGTATAGATTTTCTTTTTCTTTGTTTTGCTCGGGACGAGCAAAAGAATAAGTGTGGGGGTGTGATTGGTATCCAATATTGCATATTTTACATCATAACTCCCATGCATATTACAAATAAATATGTGATTTTACTCCTCTTCTCTACATATTTGCAGGTACACACTTAATGGAGAGATATCCAAATAATCACTTAATTAACACTAATTAAGTGATTAATCCATGATTAAGATAAAGCCAAATTCAAATCCAGATCTAGAGAGATCCGCGCGCCAATTGGAGAATCCAAGTAGTCCACGTGGCTAACAACCCAACTACCAGATCTCACCAGAAAGATCCGGCTCAACGGCCCAGATCTGGCGGCGATCCCGCGGCAATCCGCGGCAAATCTAGGCCGTTGAGATCCCGGATTTCGTGGCAACAACCTTGGCTCTTGAAGCTTCTCCTTTCTGCTATAAATAGTGCACCTTCACCTGCGAGCAAAAACTGATCAGAGAAGAGAGAGAGATTAGTGAATAGATTTGTATTTTGCTAGGTTTTTCTTTAGGATTTTTAGCTCTCTATGATCTTCTTCTCCCTAGATTTCATTGCAAGAGAGAGTTGTAAGAGAGAGAGAGCTTGTATCATCAAGGAGTGACAACTTGGAGCTATACAAGGATTGATCCATTCTCTACTTCTCTACTTGAGCTTGATTCTAGTTTGATTTCTTTCCTTACTTGCTTTGTTTACTTTCTTGCAATTTAATTCATGTTTAGCTTTTCTTTTGTAATGATGTGTAGCTAATTCTTTCTCCATGTACTAGCTAACCACTACCTTGCTAACTTCTAACTCATGGGTGATTGCTTTACTTCATCTTGCAATTTGTATGGTTTTCTCTTCTCCGATGGGTTTCTTTTCATTTCTTGGCAAGTATCTTGTTGTAATTCTCCATATGATTCATGTGTGCCTCACTTGGAGCCTAGTCTTTGAACTAGTGCCTTGATGGAACATGGAGATGGATCACCAATATGCTATTTGTTGTACAACTTCATTATGTCGATTCTTGAATGTTGTATGCCTATTCATTAGCATCCCTTGAGTGTAGCTCTTTTGTTTCCATTATTGAAAGTCTAATTTGTAGGCCGATGACCATCTATGGAGGCTACAAGACAAGTCCAAGAATGAATCCCCATCATCCAAGTGAGAAAGTAATTAGACCAACAAGCAAGACATATCCATGCCAATGAATCAACATGAGGCATGCATCACTATCAAGGAGTTTAGTATGTTTGGCAAGGTAGTTAAGGTTAGCTAGTCATGGTTTTCTTTCATTCAAGTTTTCTAAAGTTTTCTTTTCTTTTAGTGTGAATACAACAAACCTCTTCTTGATTTCTTTTCACTTACCACCATGAACATATCCATACACTCTTTAATTCCTTTCTTTGTGTTTTATTCATTCTTTTAAGCAAGAGAAGAATTCTCGTTTCCTTTTCTCACGAGTATCGTAACGCTTCTACGCTAGCTCTCCTTGTGGTTCGACTCGGTATAGCTTTATGCTATAGCGGAAGATTGGAACAAGGTATATCAATTACATATTTGAAGTGAACAAGAACCAAAGGTGAACTCTAAACATTGAACCATATCTTTTATACCTAGTTCTTGTGCAATAACTTCTTGTACCTTGTTTTGACTCAATCATTCACCCTCCTGGGGGTACCAAATTCTACTTGTCACTTTCTATTACAAAGTGGCAGGTCCACCAAAAAGTCATTTCATCCCTGTCAAGTTAACATCACACCTCTGACAGTATTGTGAGAGTTCCTGAAATGGGATCTTTTCTTACAAAATTTGAGTTATTAAAGTTACCATCATAATTTTAACAAAGTCAAAGATTCTTTGCTTCTACGAGTCTAAGACAAAAAAAAAGTTCAAGACAATGAAAGAGGCAAAAAGAAAAGTGTCACTTTTATTTATTTCCAAACATATGAAAGTGATACAAAACGCTCTCTTATACAATAAGATTGAGTGTTACAATTAAGGAGTACAAAGAAGTCCCTCTCTCTCTCTTAGAGGTTGCACTCACTCCTTATAAGCCGCGTCTGATTCCAAGTGCGCGATGTTTTGTGGCTACATAGAAGCTGGTTACACCACGATGCATGATGTAAGCATCGAAAGCGCCCTAGCTGACTAAGCTAAGGGCAATGGTGTTCTTGAAGTCTGGTGGCAACAGAAAGTCCTGCAACCCTTCGTTCAGGAGCGTCTCCTTCCCTAGCAGGCCATCCAACGGACATGGACTGTCCTTGATGTGACTTTTGGAGTGGGAGAGGAAGAGGATCTTGTCCGCCACCACAACCGCCGGAACCCTCATCGCCGTCATGCATAGCCTGACCATCTCTTACCAGCAGGCATGAATGGCGAAGCAGATCTGAAGAGACCTTGGCGAGGGTTGGGTCCTCGTCAGAGACGTAATATACTCTCTTATAGGTGACGAGGATCATAATATACTCTCTTATAGGTGAACATCGAACAAGTTCGCCGGCCAAAGCATCCTTCCAGGGCCCAGCAAACCAGCAAGTCTACCTGCAAGAAATGAAACAAAGGAATCAGAACAATCTGCAACTTAGTATGTTTCAACAGAGAAAAATTAAGTCGCAAATGCAGACTGCAAACGCGGGAATGATCCACGCAGTCAACCAAGCAGACGCGGGAATGACCCACGCAGTGAGCCAAACTGCTGCGTCAGCAGAGACAAACGCGAATCAAAACGCGGTCTCATTCTGCGCCCAAGTCGAAAGCACAGACGCCGAAAAAGCACAGACGCCGAAAGGCACAGACGCCGAAAGTTGCCATCTCCTTGTTGAGTGAACAAGAGTTGCAAGGCTCGGGTCTGAAACCTTTTTGAAATTCGTCCAAGCAGTGGCTATAAAATGCCCCAAGACAGTGGCTTTGAAATGCAAGCTTTGTGAACAAAGCCAGCGCCAAGTGCCAAAGACCCCTGCACTCGCGTCCAGAGAAGTTCAAGTCTGTGGCGCGAATTCCAGAAGGAATGCACCAACACAGACTTCGTGAGGGGGTCCAGATAATGATGATGCCAAGGTACAGGCCGTGGTAGATTAAAATATCATGGCTAATTGGGACGGCGTACCAACAGAGGCTTCTACCAAGAGTCGGGCTCTCTGTGTCCAGACGCGGACGTGCAAGATGATCAGAGAGACACTCTGCCCCGAAGAGACCAAACAGAAGCATACAAGCCCTGGGTCATCTTCATCCACAGAGCCATCCTTATCCATGGAGACAATACTCTGAAGAGGATGAAGGTTCTCAGAGCGCTCGCTCTAAAAAAGAAAACAGTCCAAAGATTGGGTTGAAGGGAGAGGGTGCGCCCTATTTATAGGCAGCCCCCGATAACTGCAATTAATGATTCCCTAATCTGAACCGCAGGCCTTAATGACCGCACGATTGTCAAGGTCCAATAAGGGACTGACGCGTGTAACGCCGCTTCGAAAACCGTCGCAGGCGCCAATCTCCAACCACCCGCATTGGTTTCTCATTAAAGGAAATTAACGCTCAAGACCAATAAGAAGCCGACGCGTGGATAACCGCTTCGGGAAACAGCGAAAAATCTGCATTCCCGATCATCAATAGAGATTTGAAGATCACATCAAATCTTTATGACAGGCTGTATGTAACGCCTGGGAGGTTACACCAAGACACAGACTGAAGAACCATATCCAAAATTCGCGTCCCCTCCCCAGATTGGATGACGATCACCCGCGTCCTAGAGGAATGTCCGCGTGATGCAAAGTCGCGTCCCCTCAGCAAACGGGGTCCTTTTTAAAGGAGAACACTTAGTCCATTTTGGGATTAATGGAAAATGCACAAGGCTGCGTCCCTCGCGTCTGCTTGATCCGCGTCTTTCCTAGCGAAGCAGATCCGCGTCTCTCCCTACAGACGGATGCCGCGTCTTCTGAACTCATGGCCGCGTCTCCCTATGGATTGACGCTGCGTTTCATCAAAAGAACTTGGTTCTGCCCAAGTCCTTCTGAACTCATGGCCGCGTCTCCGATGGATTGACGCTGCGTTTCATCAAAAGAACTTGGTTCTGCCCAAGTCCTTCTGAACTTATGGCCGCGTCTCCCTATGGATCGACGCTGCGTTTCGCCCAAAGAACTTGGTTCTGCCCAAGTTCTTCTGAACTGATACCCGCGTCTCCCTGTGAACAGAGGCCGCGAGTCGATGCTCCGTTTCATTGAAAGAACTTAGTCTTACCTAAGTTCAGTATTCACAGCCAGTGATCAAGAAGTTGGATTCATCCACAGCTAAGCAAAGAAGATGGAACAAAAAATATCCTTTTTATATCAAAAGTGGATACAAACACTCTGATAAATAGAGTGTCCTTTTCTTTACAAAAAAAAAAAGAAGGCTAAATGTCCTGGTTCGCCAAGGAACGAATTTGCTCCCTGAGATGATGCATCTTGATCTGACGTGCCTTCTCAGCCTCCATCATGGCTTGGACCCGCAGCTCCTCTTCAGATAGGAAGGGTTTTGCAGCCAGCTGCGCTCGCAGAGATTCCACCCTGGAAGAATGTAGAGACAGACTCTCTTCAGCTCGTGCCTTAGCCGCCTGTTGCTCCGCAAGCTCCTCTTTGATGGTAACAAGCTTCTTCTCATTGATCGCAAGCACAGCTTCTGCCTAGGCAATGGTGTCCCGAGCCTTGGCAATGGTGTCCCGAGCACTGATGATGACGTGCTCCGTGCTCTGCATGACAATCTCGGATTCCCTTAAATCGTCAGTTAGTTTCTGACATTCAGCCTGGGAATATTCGAGGCTGCGGATCTCTGCATCTATTTGTGCCTCTGCCTCCTGTCGCTCTTGTTCTTGAGCAGCTAAGAGCCGGGTTAGGGTGGCCTGGGCCTCACTAGAAGAGCTGGCATTTTTCAAAGACTTCAGCTCGTGCAGGTCGTCTCCCAGTTGCTCCACCACCCGTAGACACGCCTGGGCAAGTGAGGGGCCTCCAGTCAATTCGACGTTCTCGGCCAGATTTCTGAGAAGCGTCCGGGCAAAATTGAAGGAGCTGCTTCCACGTAAGATGAGATCAATACATGATCCCATCGAAGCAAAGAATTGTTGCACCATCTGGCGTGCCAGTTCCCCCAGATCGTCACCACCTGGGAAGCTTCCCGACCCCTTTTCTGTCACGGGATAAGGCGGATCTTCTCGCACAAGAGTTGTGCTGACCACCGATACGGCTAGAACAGAAGTAGCCTCGGGCGTTTCCAGAGGTGCTATCTTTGCAGGAACCTCCTCCTCAGAAACTTCAGCCGAGACCTGAGCCGTGTGGCCTTCTGGAGGGATATCAATCATTGGACTCTCCACCTGAGCCCCCTTAGTTCTCTCTGCAAATGACTACAACATTAGCCACAAAGGTGAAAAGCGAAACATTCAAAATATCAGAACTTCCTTACCACCTGGGAGGTCCAGAGATAGCGAACCCTTGGGTGAATCCTGCAGAGTGAGAGCTTCCCCAGCCTCAGTGGGTACCTCCTTTTCCGGCAAAGCGGAGGGCTCCCTAGTTTCCGCAATCGCCCCTTCCGAAGTTGTCTCGCCAACCGAAGCCTCAACTCCTTCGAGCTGGGTCACCTCTTTTACCATCTCCTCGATATGCGAGGAGGTTGTAGTCTCGGCATCCTCAGCCAACCCTGCAGCGTAAAAGAAGAATGTTAAGACACCTTCTTCAAAACCAAAGAGGAAATCGGGTGAAAGTACCTGCAATGGGAGCAACTATCGCCAACGGTGATGGCGCCGTCAACGGTTCCCCCCCGTACATTTCTTCCTCCGAGATATGGGAGAACTTGCTCGGATCAGGAAGAGTGGGTTCATCACCGTAGTCGACCTTGTCTTCAAACTCGCTTTCCCCTGAGTACGAGGAAGAAGACAGCTCAACGCGAGGAAGCTCTGCAACCGGAGCCTTGCCTCCAATTACCCTAGTGGTAGGACTGGGATCAATTGCCCGAGGACTGGAGATGAAGACACAAGGAGACCCCGACTGCTGTGCCTCATCTCTTCTTTCATGAGTAGAAGAAGGCTCGGGATGAGCTAAAATCCCTAGAATATCGACATCTCCTCCGCTCATGATGTCGACCTCTAGCTGCTCATCCTCGTCAGTGGCGGTGGATCGATCAACAAGCTCCCCTTCCTCCGCAGACCCGTGGCTTCTGCTAAGCGACCTGGGAACACGAACTAGAGGAGTTTCTTCTTCAGCTATATCCTCCTCCCTCAGTTCCCTGACACCAGAAGGGATGGCCGCTGGTAGAGAAACTGCTGGCGCCAAGTCTCTCCGCACCTTCTTACGGGCAGGCCCAGCAGTAGAAGTAGAGCCTTGACAACGCTTGCTTACCGTTTGTCGAGACTTAGTTGCTTGCGGCTCTGCCCTTGTTGCTCGCGGCTCCGCCTTAGTCGCTTGCGGCTCCGCCCTTGGTGGTCGTGGCTCCGTGACTCGTGGCTCCCTTCTCGTTCTTCTCCCGACCTCCTTCTGGACCTTCAGGTACTGTTCTACGAGTTTCGACGGTTTACCGGACTCTGTCCTTGCCTCGAGACTTGCATTGATGCTCTCGATGCATGAAGACGCCGGAAAAAAGTCTGGTGTCTGGATGGCTTGGGAGTACCAAGTGCAGAAGCTGAGGCTCATATGGCACTTGGGCCCCTCGAGAGGTAGACGGAAAGTTGCTCCCGTCCCTCCAGCCACACTGTAGTACCAGGCCCGAGCACCCTCGAACAGGTTCCCTTCGAAGGCGAGTCGAGCATTGGGGTTCCTGACATAGAGCTGATCATAGCCGAACTGTCGAGCGAAGCGATTCGGCATGTACGGCTCAATGGTGCATGACGTCCCTTGCCGGAAAAGCACATATCCGGGCCGAATATTGAGCAACCACCAGAAGGCTCCCGTGGATAACCTCGTGAAATCATCTGGGCCCGCGGAATCCATAAGTAGATCCCCGAAAGATGCACCAGGGATCTGGGGGAGGCAACGATTGAGCTGGTAGTTCGCAGGGTCTGAAAGGCACTTCCGGCGTAATATATATAAGGATCACGCCAGTTCGAACCCTCCAACCGCTGTACAAAAGGGACAGAACTCTCCCTCCAACGCACCGCCGTCATCAAGGAAGGGCAATGCATCACGTACCAAGCCATGAGGTACGTGTAAGGCAGCTCGACCCGAGGGTTGGGACGCTTCACCGTCGGATTCCCCTCTGAGTCAACATACAGCTTTCCCTCGGAGTCTGCAGTTTTCGGTGGCTCGCAGAAATTCTTAGCTAGCGCCCGCAGCCCGCTCTGAATACCAGCCGCCACGGCCGGGAGAAGGGCTATGGGGTTGCCATGAGCCAGGAGCACCGCCGGGTACACCACGTCAGTAATAATAACTTCATGTGGCAGCGTGGGCACCACACAACGCTTCAGCCACAGCATCAGAAAGCCCGCCAACAGCGCCCGATCGGAGATAGGGGTCCGGGCTTGATGGTGAAAGCTTTCAAAAACCAAGTCAGGAACGAAACCGTCCTCGTTCGACTCCGTGGTGTAGAAACTGTCAGAAGCCTGGTCGATCCTGTCTTCAATCTCTCTATCGGAGCTGGGAGCCAATCGGGTTATCAGATGGTCTTTGGTGTTGACGTTGTTGAACAAGTAACTGGCCCAAGACAGTTGCTTGACTCCCTGCGACCGCCATTTGGTTATCTGGCTGCAAATGTGGAAGTGACATAGCACTTCCCAGTAGGTCTCATATATTAGGGGATACTCCTCCTTCAAAAGGTGAAGCTCCACAGTGGTCAGGACATATTCCTCATAGGGAATGTCCCCTGTTGCCAATCCTGAGACTTCATGCAGCTCGTGCAGAGCGAGGCCCATCTCCCCGACCGGAGTGAAGAACGTCCCCGTCAAAGAATTATAACGCTCTAGAACCCCGAAGAAGTTCTGAGAGATTTGAGGGATCCCCCACTGCACGGCCCTGACTGCCGAGTACAGTCCCACACGCTTTAGCAGATCCCCGAGCTCGGTAAGGACAAAGCCGACCATCCTGCCCCACCAATAGTTCTCCGTGGAATGGACCCACCCGGGCGCACGGAACCCAACCGGATAATCACCCTCCGCTTCCATGAATGCGTTGAGGAAGGTAGTGCCGAGTTGTGATATCTCTCCAGCCGGAACCTCAGACTTGCGCGACCCAAGGAAAAGGCCGATAACCGACCTGTCATGGCTATCATGACGGTGTACTTTATGGGAGCCCAAATCACCGAGAGTAATCTCAGGGACATATCGAGAAAGGTCCCATTCCATCTTCCGAGGGACGGACATGTGCTGGAAATAGGACAGCGGGAACATCCTCTCCATGCCCGGAAGAAAGAATCTTCCACCCCTTATTTGACGGAGCCATTTGTAAGTTCCGTCATACACGCGATAGCCGCCATCGTGGATACGATCTCCGAAGAAGAAGGCAGGCTTCTCCAGCTTGATGCCAGCATCCGTTGTGAATGCTGCATCGGTCATAAGCACCCAAAGAGTCCTCATGTCAACATTCGAGAGCCTCTCCTCACGAGCCTGCGACTGGTCAGCAGTCACAGGGACAGTCCTTTGTAGCACAAAGGTCAAGTCCCGGTCAGCACCACCTACATGTCCAAAGTGGCGCGTCTTGGCGAGTGAAGTAGTAAGGTGTGGCGCTGCAAAAAGAAAAGGACACTTAGTTAGATACTTTATCAAAAGCAAGGAAAAAATGCTAAGTGTTTATAACCCAGACGCAGAAGAGACACTGGACGCAGGAATTATCAAATCCGCATCCAGACCTGCGCATCCACGTCCAAACGCAGAAGAGATACTAGACGCAGGAATTATCAAACCCGCGTCCAGACCTGCGAATCCACGTCCAAACACAGAGGAAATACTGGACGCAGGAATTATCAAGTCCGCGTCCAGACCTGCAAGATCCGCGTTTTGCAAACCAAGACTTATGAGATTCAAGTACTTGGACTCAGGCGCCAGACCGTAAGAACCAGCACCTGATGTTGCAGAACGCAAGGATCAAAGTCCGCGTCTAAACCCTTTACAATTAGAAATATTCTAAGTGAAGGGTCCAAAAGGCAGGACCTAATGGCACCGGGTCATCAAACCCGTGCCTCGGTTATCAACCCAAAGACTGCGTCTGGGAATCAAACACGAGTTAAAAATCCTTTAATGGAGAAATTCACGCCTAAAAGGCATTTTACCTTGGAGACCTTGGAGAACAACATCCTGCGCAGAGGAGGAGCTGCCCCTCCGGGCCTCGGCGACGGTCGCCTTTGAAGAAGAAGCAATCGGCTTGGTCTTGGGTGCCATTGCTAAGTCAATCCGAGGTTAAACAGATGAACAGAAGGGGAAATTCTCTTTCTTAATTTTATCAGCGAGTGCGTTCAGAGAAGAAGAGGAATCTTCCCAACTGTGGCCTTTTATAGGCACAAGGATTCGCGAAGATACGCAGTGTATGGCCCGATGAATTCTGCGGCGAATCTCTGTTCGACGCGTGGAACAAAATTACTTTAACGCACAGAGAAGACATGCGCCACGACTCCGCTAGCAAATCGTCGCTCGACACGTGGCACGGATCATTTAATGAGCCAGGAAATCCGCGCGCCAAAGGTGAAATTCCGTCGGTTCCCCAGGCCAACTGGCAGCGCAATCATGACGTGGCACGGACTCGCACCCGACGGGCATGTCCCTTCGATGGATATGCCCCGTCAGCATCGCCATAAATGCGCCCAGACAATCGCATCTATATTCAAAAGATGCATCTCTCCGAAGTTCGCGTCTTCAGCTGAACATCGCGTCTGCCTTATGAAGATCAGTCGCGTTTCCATTGCCAAAAGGTCGCGTCTCGCTAAGAAGTCGCGTCTTTAAAGCAGTCTCATCTTTGCTTTTCAAAAAGGAACCCGCGTTCAGTCCCTGCTTCTGTGAATCAGTTCAACAGTACACTGGCACAAGCAGAAGACCAACCACTCCTGGCTTAAAGCGCACCCGTGACAGACTTAAAAGCAAACGGGGAGGTTTAGACTGTGTATCTAGACACTCAACATGATCAACTCCGGTGGCTTCAAAGAGTTCAACAGTACACTCACGAAGACCAACTCCAGAATAGATCAAACCCGGAGCACTAACAGTCCAGTCATGAAAGCAAATATGGCTAAAATCTAAAGTATTTCGAAATCCGTCCCAGTTAATTGCGGAATATCAAAAACTTTGGAGGGGGTTCTGTAGGCTGTCCAAAAGTTACTGGAGGACAAGCCATTGAAAAGCAAAGTTTCAAGTTCTAGACGCGAGGGACTATTACCCGCGTCTCAGCATCAAGGCGCGCTGGCTCGACACCCGCGTCTCAGCATCAAGGCGCGTTGGCCTGACACCCGCGTCTCAGCATCAAGGCGCGTTGGCTCGACACCCGCGTCTCAGCATCAAGGCGCGTTGGCTTGACACCCGCGTCTCAGCATCAAGGCGCGTTGGCCTGACACCGCGTCTCAGTTATAACCGCCTTGGTTAAGGGACCAATCACTGCCCACACGTAAGGGAGATCAGCCCCCATCGTGGCATGTCTTTAGCAAGCACGTGGGTTGGTTACCGCCCATGTAGCGGGGAAGTTGGCCCTCATTGTGGAGCGCTTTTAGAGGGGACGTTCACCCCCTAAGACCTCTATAAATAGCCCCGTCGCTATGAAGAAGGGGTCGGACCCTTGGCAATCAAAAAAAAGAAGAGAAGCAGAAGAGGACAACAGAGAGATATCAACAGGCGCGACACATACAGAGAGAGAGAGAGCTCGACTCTTCAAGCCAACTTGCTGCGTACAAGTTGCTCTTCGCCTACCTTCTCTTTTAGAGTTTTGGTAGACGGGGCTGAGTTACTCCTTCTACCTGCCAAGGAGAAGATCCCTTGACGGTCAAGACGGTCATCTGGTCAACAGAGAACAAGATTCACTCTCCACCGCCACACGAAGAACCCAGCACTAAACAAAGGGGGGACTCAAGCTTCAACATCCTCCCTCCCTTGTAACCGGAAGATTAGTCTGTTGTAATTTTTTCATCTGATTCAAGGAAATTTTACACCTCCCTCTCTTTCCGTGTCCAACACCTGTGATTAACCTTGGTAGAGTGAGAGTGTGTGATGATCTTGATCGAATTAGAATGTGAGAATTTGATTAGATGTATCAGAACATGTAGTACTTCAGTTATTGAGATTTGAATATATTGATGACTTGAGGATCAGAGTAGATTGATAGGGTGAGAAAACTGATTATTGATATATTGAGACGGTGATTTATTATACCAGATTACTCGATATAGATTGATACTTGATGTTCATGATGACTATTGAAATTATAAGTTGGCAGATTTATTTGTGTTGTATTCAGTACAGGTGGATGAGATTTTGGATCAGTTATATATATGAGATTGTATATTGACTAGAGGTACATGACTGTTACTGTATAAATTCATGTTACTGAAAGTTACTGAGAAAATATTGTTTGATCGTAATACCCTATACAGTCCTTTGTTTATTGTATACACGGTTACTGTTACCATTCACTGTTATTGATATTGTTCACCGTGTATACGATTACTGTTGACTGTTATACTGTACCGTTACTGTCACCGAGTCGTCTTAGCATTATAAATAACATGAATATTGATTGTCATGACTGAATTAAATAATAATGTAAATGGACAACTTACACTGAGATTGGAGAAATTGATGGAGGAGATAGCGTCTGTATTTTAGGTGAACCTAGGATACAGGTTGCGCAGCCGACTGAGGGTTTCACTGCAATCCTGGGGATAACTGACACCCTATCTGTATTGTTATTGTTCCACTGTTTTCATAGTGAGATTATTGTTACTGTTATTGAGTATCTAGCCGTACAGCCTGGTTCAGCACCAGAAAACTGAGGCCGTGGTCCTGGGTATGTACGGGATCCACCTAAAGCATGGACAATGTCTCCAACTAATCAGTTTCAATAACTTAGGATCTTGATTGACACGTATGATAGGCATAGCATGTGATGCGTCTATTACAGGTGGCAATTGTTGTTCGCTGACATAATAAATAATAATGAACTGTTTTTAGTGTATTGTGACTGACCGTAATCACCTCACTGTACATATATAAATTATGATAGATTTCTGATTGTACACATGACCGGATTGTATACGAGACTATGCTAGGTTACGCATTTTAACATTAATTGTTCCCTTTGTCATAAGATTAGTTATATATTGTTCATAGCTTTGTTCTTAATATTGATTATTCTGTTATCCTTTATTTCAATTTATCAAGTGGTTATTGCTTATATTGTTATTATGCACGAGCACCTTTCCTTTACACATACACACTCACTAGGTTGCTTCTGACGATTCTGGATTCACACGTCCAGGATTTTGGACACCTTATATTGTTCAGGTGGTCGTTGAACTCGTACACTTCGCGAGGAGCAGGGGTTTCTCTCTTTTGGTTCTGATAGTCGTATCTCTCTTGTCTTCCTATTATTTTCTAATTCTTGATATATATCAGATTCAGTCTTTATTCCAGTTCTTTTTATATGATACCATGCGTGGATGCTTATATGTGATATTGCAGTGATTATTGATTTATTATGGTTTAGATTTATAACTTGTTCAGGTTACTTAAGGCTTAGCGCGCATACGAGAGGTATTTTCCTTGCGTATATACGTCGCCGACTCTCGTCGCGACTCCGTTTTCACGCATTTTGGGAAGTGGGGCGTAACAGGCTTAAGGATAATTAAGTACGGGATTGTAGCTCAAAGCACTTAACTGTTTTCCATTGATTTGCAAAGGGAAAAACTTACAATAAAAAGGGTTTGAGGAGCTAAATTACAAGTATTCTTTAAAAGATTACAAGTAGATCTCCTCAGAGATTCTGAAGAAGTGTGCCGATAGGAGTCTGGTCAGCGCGCGACCACTTTGTCCCTTTGACGATGCGAGCGATGAGATTCCCTTCTCGCCTGGTTCGGGAATCAGAGAATAGAAGGTTGGTAGAACCCTCTTGCTACTTCTCAAAACCGCCTTCAATTAGGAATTCCTTCTCGCCTGGTTTCGGAGATTCCTTGAGAAGAAGGTATTTAGGGTATCAGCACCCTGATTAGAAAAGCAATTCTTTATAAAGTCTCTGAATTTGAGAACGCACGGTGCTTTTTGAAGAAGTCTCTGCTTGTGGAGTCTTCTCTCTTGCTCTTTCAGAAGTCGTCCTCTCTTGCGCCTGGTGTGATCTCTACTTCTGGAGCTCGTCTCCTTGTGCCCCTGGTGGGTTATTTATAGGGAGAGCAAGGGTATAATCGTCCCTTGAAAATATGAAAACAGATTAAATCGGATCTGTTTAAATCTGGAAAGTAGTCTTGCTGCGAGGCTAGGATCAGCTTCTGCGAAGCTAGAAATGGCAGGTCGGTTGATCCTCTTGATCTGTTTTGATCCTTTCCATATCGTTGGAGGATTTCCCCTGATCTTCTTACTCGTTTTAGAAGAGTCAAGAGATTGTGGCAATCAACTGCCGAATTTGATCTCCGATTTGATCTAAATTGGATTTGATCTGATCTCATCTGGAGATTTGATTGGTTAAAGGTTGACTATAGCAGACCAACAGCGGAGCTACCGCGTTGAGCTCACAGCGGAGCTGGAAGGCGCACCTGGCGAAGTCAGAAGAAAGCTCTTCAGCGGAGCTAGATAACATCTGTGGCGAAGATACCGAACATCCTTCTGCGCGGTTGTGTAGCTTCAAGCGAAGTTAACTCTCTGCGGAGTTGCGCTTCAGCAGTTCAGGCGAAGTTATAAGTTAGCTTTCTGGCGAGGCTTTAAATGGCTTCAAGGCGAAGTCGGGTGATCCTAGTCTCTCAGGCGAGGCTATCCCTTTGGGCTCATGTGGTGCTAAGTGCTAGCACCTTAGACCTGCTGAGGTCTATTCAAAAACAATCCGGGTTCACTGTCTGCTTGCTGGATCAGTGGAGTCCAAGTTGCTTCCTTGTCCCTCGGAGATGGTGAAAACTGGTCGTCAGCTTGTCTGTCACTTGTCTTTTGTAAATGTCAACAAGTTTAGACATCGTTCAGACCAATAAGAATCTTGTCTTTTTTAAGTGTCAACAAGACCCCCTTCAAGTTCTCAGAAGTCTGCAATGGCTCAGACTTTGAAATACTTTGAACTGCTTTGATTGGTGATGTGTGGAGTATGAACGTCGCCATGATGGTTGAGTTCAGCTTCGCTTTAAATCCTGCTTTAGGATGTAGATTCGCCGAGGAATCATGTAGACTCGCGTCTGGGTAGCTTCGCGGCTAGGTAGGTTCGCTCTGGAACATCTGTTGCTTTCCCAAGGCCAACTGCCGTGGGCGGGTTACGAGAAGGATTACTTCTTCTCTCGCACTGATCGAGGGAGATATTCTTTCCTCGCGCGTTTTCAAGGGAGGATATTCCCTTTCTTCAAGGCGCTATGAGTGCCTTTATGAGGGAGACGTTTCTCCCTTTGCACGGTTCCAAGGGAAACTGTCCCTTTTCTCACAGCGCAATAAATGCCTTGAATGCGCTCGTGCTTCCACGCTTGAGGCGGCAACGCTCAGGCCATGAGGCCTATAAATAGGACACTTGAGGTCCTCTAAAGAGAAGTGATCTGCTCTTCTTCTCTTCTCTTGGTTAAAGAGATACTCAGATCTCTGAACTAGTGGGAATGCCCACTCTGGTTATTGCCGGCCAAGGACCGGTAAGTCTTGATCATTCAACGACTTCACCAACTTTAGGGAATTCATCTCCCTTAATTTAGCTTTAACAGCTGCTTCAGGGATCAGTTTCCCTTGTTCTTCACTTTGCAATTGGCTGCTTGCATGTTAAGGATTTCAGCATAGCTTTCCAGCGAAGCTATCATCCTGACTTGATCGGAGAAAGGTCACTGCATGTTAAGTCCGCTGCACAGGCAGAACTTGGGACTTAATTTCTTCAAGGTTGAGCCAGTCTTGCCATATAGGTGGGGCTGAGACTGTGTCCCCCAGGATCAGTCTGGCTTAGCCATGTAGGCGAGGCTAGGACTTGGCGTTTGCTGAGCTAGCCCATCACTGCTGTGCAAGCGAGGCTTATCCTCTTCTTTAACTGAAATCGGATTGCTTCACCCCAAAGAATCTGACTTAGTGTTTTTGCAGCTTCTCCCTTGTGTAACTGCTAATCTGTTCTGATTTGCATTGCAGTGAGCTATGTTCGCCAACTTTGTGACTTGATGAAAGAGACCGAAAAGTTGCCTTACGCTTCCCCAGTTGAAGCTTTACTTTTAAGCAGGAGGAACAAACTGGGGCAGCTGATGCGTGTCCCAGAGGCTGTTGGCAGTCACTTATCCGAGATGATCCCTTTTGAGGCGAGGCTGGTGGTCGCTTATCTGAGATGATCCACTTCGGGAAAGCGGACGTCACCTGTGAGATCACTGACCTTGTCCTGGTGGCACCATCTGTCCTGGTGGCACCATCTGTCCTTATGTGAAGGATTACAGCCTTGTGCAGGAGGAAGGCCTTTCGTGTCCAATTGGTCTGGCTTGGAAGCAGATAAAACCACTTGTATGCCTTTTGTGCAAATGATCTTGCTGAGCAACTGAATCTGTTGTACGAAACACAACCTTGATGTAATATCAATATACCTTTGCTCTTAAATCAATGAAAGTTCATTTTCTGCTCATCTGGTTTTTGCTTTGCCTTCATCTTGAACTTGGCTATCGGAGGTAAACTCCATGCGGGGTTAAAGATAGGATTACATCTGAAACAGGGACGAGCTTCCAGCGAAGCTAACATATCTGCGAAGTTCGGCCTATGCCTTCAACAAAGCTAAGGCAATCCTGTTGTGCGAAGTCCGATTTGACTTGTGGCGAAGTTAGCCCTTAGTGGCTGAATCAGCGCTTCTCGGGAAGGCGCTTTAGGCGCCGTTTTAAATTAATTTGAAACGACAGCCTGTACTATTTACAAGGCATCGTTTCAGGCGCTCATTGGCCTATAAAAGTCCGATCGGACTGAGAGAGGACATATCACTTCTCTTTTAAAAGAAATTTCAGAGAACTTTGACTCTTTTTCTTCTTCTTTCCTTCTTATTCAAGAACTTCCATAGTTCTTCAATGGCGCCCAAGAGACGAGCGGGAAAAGAAGTGGCAACTTCTGCAGCGGAGGGTCCTTCTTCTCCTCCTGTCATCGAACGACCAATTGCCGTAAGGGACTCCCCATTTTGATTAGAGCCGATATTTGGCTATCTTTGGATGAATCCAGAACGATCGAGCATGATCTGTTATTGTTAGGGAATCCATTTCCCTGAATTTCCCTTATTTTCTTGGACGGGGATCTAAAACTGAACAGTTCTTCTTTAAGCTTCCGTGCGAAGCTATCACATGGGCTGTTTTCGTCCTGTTGAACAACAGGATACGGATCTGTCCCTTCAATCGTGGCCGTAAAGGATTAATGACCATAATGCCCTTTTGACGAAGTTAGTCCTCGGGGCTATACCGCCTTCTGCTTAAGCTTTCTCGACGCGAAGCTAACACTTGGACATTTTCTGCGAAATGCGGACTTGACTGTGAGGCTAAGCTTTGTCGAAGCTATCGCCTTGCAAGCTTCGCTCAAAGGGCGAGGCTATGCCTTGGTGAAAATTATGTCTTTGTGTTCGCTTAGCTGGTGAACTAATCATAATTCCTTTTTTGCTTCTGCAGTGCACTACACTCCTGGTCTTTTAAACAGCCTATTCGGGATGACCAGGGGATCGGACGGCAATATCAGCCTGCAATTTCAAGGGCAGGCTTCTCTGTTTAGTGAGCGGAGTTCTCTCGTCCGAGACACGCTTATTTATGGTGGTGATCAATACACCACGAGGAGTATTTTGACTACGGCTCCCCTTGAAGATATTGACCGTCGAACTTATAGGAAGCCCGACTTCATGTTCGGGGATGCCGCACCAGATCCTGACCACCAACTACTGGTAGGGGAAGGGCAGTAGATTTTTCAGTTGGATGGTGAGAAGTTTTACCTTCCGTCCAACAAGCGACATTTTTCTTTGTCTTCCTTCCAGTGCGTGAGTAGGCTCAGAAGATGTCGTGGGACGTGAGCCGGAGTACTGACTCTGTCCACATAGGAAAATTGATGCTTCAGTCTCCTGGTTATGCAAGAGCGGGGCCTCCTTGTTGCATAATAGGTCTACATCCTGGGAATGTGTCGCGAGAGATCCCAGTGGGAGAAAATCCTGCAGTGGCGCTGACCTTTGGCAACCAATTCTGCAAGGTCCATGGGAACTACCCAGCCACTGACTTCAGGACTCCAGGCTGGATTCACCCTCCAAAGGCATGGTGGAGGGATTTAACTGTATACATCCTGGCTCATTTCGAGGAGGATCTGGAGAGGCTAAACCTCTATAAGGCCGTCCGGGCGACCTGTCACGATATTGAGATGAACGTGGCGTGTTTCTACGCCATCTTTGAATTGTATTGCCCTGCTTCAGGGACTTTCTTCACCCTTGTTGGCGAATTGGGTATGGCCTTGCATGAGATGTGGGGAGTCTCTGCTTTGCCTTTTGGGTCTCTTCCATACGAAGAATACTTCCCGTGCGAGACAGAATTGGCGCTTCTGGAGAAGCAGGAGCCCACTTTGTTCGAAACCTACAGGGAGTTAATGTGCCACTTGTACATTTGCTCCAGTATGCATGGGGGCAGTAAGGGAACTTCCTGTAGCTTAAAGAGCTGGGGAGATTATTTGTTCCCAGATATGGAGAACACTCCTGAAGCGGCTCACTGTGGAGTTGCTGATGAAGACATCTTTGACCGGATGCAAAAGCACTTCCAAGGGGATCTAGTTGTGAAGGAAGACGATGGTCCCTATGATCAGGGTGATGTCCTTTGAAGTTTCCATCATCAGGCTCGCAGGCCGATGTCTCGGAAGGCACTTCTGGCTGGTTTCTTAACAGTCTGGCTGAAGAGGTGCGTGGTGCCGTCTTCTTCGGGTGACGTCGTTCATCCGAATGTTTTGCTGCCCGCTGTTCGTTTGGTTCATGGTTGTCTTCTGGGTCTTCTTCCAGCCATGGTGTGCTGTATACAGAGAGGCCTTCGTGCATTAACGAAGGCTTTTTGCAGGCCGCCAGCAACGAAACGTGGGAAGGGACCATTTTGCCCCGCGACGGACTTAACCCCAGAATAGGTCTGCCGTATACTTACTTGATGGCGTGGTTCGCCCTGCATTGTCCTTCTTTAATTGAAGCTGGAGAGGATCCCCCGCAAGATGTTCGACTGGCGCTCCTCCGCCGATTCGAAGGATGCTCATGGCAGAAGACTTACGTGACTGAGGCCCGTAAATTAGTACGTCGCTATGACGTCTATAGTCTCTTCCGTTGTTTTCGCCGTATTCAGGGTGCAGGCTATGAGGAAGAGTTCAAAGATGCGGGGGAGGGGCATTCGTCCCTGAGCTGGGGAGTTTTTGAGTGGCTGGTCAGCATCCGGCCCTCACATCTATTATACCGGAGCGGGGATAGCTGCTACTTGGAGCCTTATGTCCCAAGTCGGTTTGCTCGACAGTTTGGATATGACCAACTGTACGTGGGCAACCCGAATCTCAATCTGGATTTCATGGGGAGCCTCATTGATGGGGCCCGTGCTTGGCAATTCTTCATTGCGAGCTGTACTGGGGCGCGGCTGCGTACGCCGTTGAGGACTCCCAATCTTCTAATGACCCTGAGCTTCTGCCAGTGGTATGGAACTTCCAACTCCACACCGCTTGGATTCAATGCTAACAGCTCTGGTGTGAAGTTAATTTCTCAGCGGCTAAAACGGAAGGTCTCTGAGAGAAGGAAAGGTAAGAGGGTTCGCGTCCCAGGCATGGAGGAATTCGTTGCTGTGGATGACAGCGAAGCCTCGGATGCAGAAGTCCTCGCTTTGAAACGGAGACAGGTGCCGGGGCTTCTGCAGCCGGTTCTGGCGTGATGGGGACAGTTCCCCCAAGACATGTAGAAGAAGCAGAGGAGGAAGGTTCCGATGCCCCTCTCAAGCACAAACGGACAGGTGGGTCTCGTAGGAAGGAATTGGTGAAGAAGCCCCGTCGCCGAGCTCCTACGGTTGTTGTAGAGAGCGAACCATCTGTGGCGGTTCCTCCTCTTGTCCCCTCAGTAGTTGAACCGTCGGTTGCTGAACCGACTACTGGTGAAGTTGCTCCGAACTTAGGTAAGATCAGCTTCGTCTTTGTAATATATCTTCTATGTGTTTCGGATAGCTCATTATTTGCTTCTTGATACAGGAGTTGAGGCCGCTGGAGAGCAAGGGGAACATTATGATCCCCTGTTTACTTATGAAACTGAAGCTGGCTCTTTTGCCCTCCCGGAGGAGTCCGGAGGTGATGCGGCTGACATTGGTCCTTCGGGCGCTGGGACTTCCAAAGGAAGTCCTGTAGCGTCAAGCTCTATTGGATGGTCTACGGGAGACTCGGCAAGCGAAAGCGGGCCGGCCATTCGTGTTGACTCCGCAAAGAATTTTTCGATGGAGCCCATGGAGACTGTTGCGGCTGCTGAGATGTTTGAGGCGACATCGTCTTTTGGTATTGTTCTGACCTTTTGGCTTCTACTACCTGTTGTGTCTTGCCTAAACACAATTTTGTTGCAGTTGTTCCGCCTCAGGGTGCGTCAACTTCAAGGGAACCAGTTGATCTTCCTGAGGAGTCCAGGGGTGATATAAGCACTTCGACCGCGGCGAAGGCTGCTGTGTTGGACGCGCTGTATGGTGATTTGCCCCTTTATCGGCCTGAGCTAGCCAAAGGAACAGAGGTTGAAGGGGTGGTAGTCCCGGAGGTGTCCTCACTCCCAACTATATCAACGAGTGAGGCGCCGTCAGTTATGGCACGTGCAGAGCTGAGGGTGATTACATGCCCTTCTTCCCCAACGCTGGTGGTTGAGCCTGCTGTTCAGGAGATGATCACTAGTCCTACCTCAGCGGTGGCTAGTGTACTGGTTTCAATGAGGACTCCGCCGAGCTCAACGATGATTTGTCATGCTGCTGCAGCCGGTGTTCCCGGCGTTCCTTCCACAGTGGTGTCAACCAGGCTGGTGGATTTTTCTGAGGTTGTCCGTCTACCAGAAGTGGCCGAGATTGAAAATGATTTTATAGGTGACATAGTCGATAGCTTTTATAAAGGCTTAGGCGATCCATCGATCTGGTCTTGAAAGGTTCGACTATGTCATTCTCAACTTTAAAGGTGGTCCTCTCCCGCAGTATTGAAAGTATTCGGGACCTTGAAGGGTATAACCAGGCCACTGCCTTGGAACTCCTGGTAGATCAATTGAGAGGGACGTAGAGGAATGGCGCCGTCTTAGCCTCTCAGACCTGGAGTTTCGGTTAATGAGCAGCTTGCGCATCTTGTCACTCAAATGCATGAAGCCCGTCTTGCTGCTCAGGAGGTTGCTAAGGCTATTTTTTCTGACTTGAAATCCTTGGAGACAAGGAAAGTAGAGGTTGGAATGCCATTGATGCCTCCACCAGTGCTCTTCTTGATGCTGAAGACAAAATTGGGAAGGCAAAGGAGATGATCAGGAAGGCAAATCTTCTCTTATCCAGGGCTGAACCAGTGCGTCTTGAAGAGACTACGCGGCTTGAGCAGCTTAAGGTCCAGAGTGACGAACTCTCACGGCAGGAGTTAGCTCAGAGGTCAACCTTGGTTGAGGTCGAAGCTCGTTGGACCCAGGCGACGAACTTTAATGAGGCTGAGCTGAGGTCGCAGGCGCTTGTCCGGGCTGCTAATGATAGGAGGGCGAGGCTGGCTTCCCTTGAAGAGCGGATCAGATCTTATAATGTACGCCCGTAGGTCGCAATATATGTATCTCCATGTATCCCATCCTTTTGGAATCAATGAAAATAATAATTTTTGTTTTGACTCCCTGTCGAATCTTCAAATTGTTCCACTTTCTGAATTGTCGGTTCCAAATTGTATTGGTGCCATTTGAGAGAATAGTCCTTTGCTGGATTGAATGCTGAGACTTGGCAGTCTGTTAGTTCAGAGGTCGCGATGACATAACTGGTTGAGGAGCCACCAAGCTTCAAAGTTGGTGATACTTATCTTTTGTAAATGTCAATAAGTATCGAGACCTGTCTTTTGTAAATGTCAACAGGGCTCGGGGTTGAGACTCGGCTGTCTGCTGGTTCAGAGGTCGCAATGACATAACCGATTGAGACGCCACCAAGCTCAAGGTTGGTGATACTTATCTTTTGTAAATGTCAATAAGTATCGAGACCTGTCTTTTGTAATGTCAATAGGGCTCGGAGTTGAGACTTGTCTTTTGTAAATGTCAACAGGGCTCAGGGTTGAGACTCGGCTGTCTGCTGGTTCAGAGGTCGCAATGACATAACTGATTGAGACACCACCAAGCTCAAGGTTGGTGATACTTATCTTTTGTAAATGTCAATAAGTATCGAGACCTGTCTTTTGTAAATGTCAACAGGGCTCGGAGTTGAGACTTGTCTTTTGTAAATGTCAACAAGCTCGAAATTGAGACTTGGCTGTCTGCTGGTTCAGAGGTCGCAATGACATAACCGATTGAGACGCCACCAAGCTCAAAGTTAGTGATACTTATCTTTTATAAATGTCAATAAGTATCGAGACCTGTCTTTTGTAAATGTCAACAGGGCTCGGAGTTGAGACTTGTCTTTTGTAAATGTCAACAAGCTCGAAATTGAGACTTGGCTGTCTGCTGGTTCAGAGGTCGCAATGACATAACCGATTGAGACGCCACCAAACTCAAAGTTGGTGATACTTATCTTTTGTAAATGTCAATAAGTATTGAGACCTGTCTTTTGTAAATGTCAATAGGGCTCGGAGTTGAGACTTGTCTTTTGTAAATGTCAACAAACTCGAAATTGAGACTTGGCTGTCTGCTGGTTCAGAGGTCGCAATGACATAACCGATTGAGACACCACCAAGCTCAAAGTTGTAATGGAGTTTGGGAAAAGTCTCATTTTCACGGGGAGAAACGAGGGAATCACTGTCATAGGTTTAATGTTAACGTAACAGCGAAATGTATATGTGGTCTTATCATTTTATGGATGAGAATTGGTAAGTGATTTTGGAGATCTCGTTTTCACAAGGAGAAATGAGGGAATCACTGTCATAGGTTTAATGTTAACGTAATAGCGAAATGTATATGTGGCCTTACCATTCTATGGATGAGAATTGGTAAGTTATTTTGGAGGTCTCGTTTTCACAGGGAGAAACGAGGGAATCGCTGTCATAGGTTTAATGTTAACGTAACAGCGAAATGTATATGTGGTCTTACCATTCTATGGACGAGAATTGGTAAGTGATTTTGGAGAGGGAATCAACTGGGAACAGGTCCCTTAGGATTTTTAGCAAATCCTCAGCTGTCAACGGGTTTGATATGCCTTTACCAACTACCGTTTGAGTTGGGCTAGCCATGCTATTCCCCTCGGCAGATGAGTTATCGAGGACTTATGTTGGACTTAAAAGCCAACATTTTCCTCTGTCCTTAATCGTTAAGGATGTTGGATCATCTGGTCAACGTATGTGTAACCTTGATTTTCCTTTGAGAGAACCAGTGTACGGCCAGGTTCCTACTGGTTCATGGTTGTATGATCTCGCTTGGAGGAAGAGAAAGGCTCTCTTTGCATGTACCTTGGACATAAAGGTCTTGATCAGAGGTGTAGTGTTAACTTGATCGTAAGAAGGGTCCTTAATCAAGGATAGTACTTCTTTAAAAATTTGCCATTGATCAGCATCATGAGTAAGTCGCCATCTGAAGTCATGAGGCGGTATGCTCCGTTTGAATAGACTGTTTCTATTACAAACGGTCCTTACCATTTAGGCTGAAATTTGCCTTTGGTCTTGTGCGTCATAATCATCGGTCGTCTGACGGCTAAAACCAAGTCTCCTTTCTGGAAGACTCTTTGTTTGACCTTCTTATTGAAGGCTTTTGAGATTCGAGCTTGATACAACTCGATAAGCTGCTGAGCTTGTAGCCGCTTCTCATCTAGGGCTTCGAGCTCTTGAAGACGCAATCGATCATTGTCCTCTGATGTGATCTTAGTCACTAGAGCGACTCGCATGACGGCATCTGGATTTCCAACGGGATGACTGCTTCACACCCGTACACCAGGGAAAAAGGCGTATTGGATGTCGGTGTCTGAACCGTGGTTCGGTAGGCCCAAAGACATTCACCAAGCTTTTCGTCCCAATCTCGCTTATTCGATGAGACGAACTTCTTGAGTAGCTTGATGATCGTTTTGTTGAATGCTTCCGCTAAGCCATTAGCGGCGGGATTATAGGCAGTCGAAGCCACATTCTAAATTCGGTATTTATCGCAGAACCGATAGAATACTTGGCTTATGAATTGGGACCATTATCATAGATGATCCGCCTAGGGACACCAAACCGATGGATGACATGGTGTTTGATGAAATGCACCACGTTAGAGGTTTTGACTTCAACCAGTGGTATAGCCTCTGCCCACTTTGAAAAGTAATCGGTTATTGCTAAGATAAACGGTGACCTCTTGTCGAAGAAGGGCTGATTGGCCCTACGACGTCGATTCCCCATGCTTCGAACGGCCATGAAGCAACAGTTGGATGGAGCAACTCCGAAGGCTGGTGTATGAAGTCCGCATGGATTTGGCATGTTTTACACCTTCGTGCATATTGGATGGCATCGGCTATCATGGTTGGCCAATAGTATCCAAGCCTATGCAACCTGTCTTTGAGTTTTGGACCTGGCTGATGAGCTCCGCAAATGCCATCATGTGTTTCTTTAAGCACTTCCTGCGCCTCTGAATTGGAAAGCAACGGAGGAGGATGCCGTCATATGAACGACGGTAAAGCGTCTTCAAAGTTGGATCGTAGTAGAAACGGAGAGACCTTCGTCTGATAGATGCCGCTTCTTTAGGATTGTCTGGCAGCAGACCATGTAAAGTATAGTCGATGAGAGAAAATCGCCAATCTCTCAGCTCAAGATCCGTGTAGACATTATAACTTCTCGGGTTCTTAACATATGCTTAGAGCATACAAGATGTCGAGTTGCCACTGTGAGGTGATACTCGGTGTCGACCGGTAAGGCTAATGTTGTTGCTAATGCAGCAAGAGCATCTGCCTTGGTATTTTGAGATCGAGACACATGCCCGATGTAGAAACCTTCAAATAAATTAGCCAATTCGATGACTGTGTGATAATAAGGCACCAAATCTTCGTGGCGGACCTCATATTTGCCTTTAACCTGATTGATAATCAGTTTTGAATTGCCGTAGGCTTCGAGGTAGCGTACCCCATTCCGTGGGCGAGCTGAAGGCCAATTAGCAGAGCATTATATTCCGCTACATTGTTGGAGCATGATTCCGTCAGAGAGAATGCTCTAAGAAGGACGTGATTTTGTGGAGAGATAAACACAACCCCCACACTGGCGATGATCCTGCCTTTAGGACCTATTCGTGATGCTCCATCGAAGAACATCTACCAACATATCCTCTGCTGTGAAGGTAATAGCAGGTACCTTTGATTGTGCATGATGGCATTCAGGACACGGAGACTGAGCGTCATCTTTAGGGGTCTCTGGCATATATGTCAGGAATGATTCTGAATTAGCCAGTGCATCCCTAAGTGCTTCTCTTGTCTCTTCTGAGAGACGAAGGAGCTTGTGTATTGTAATACGAGCTGGGATATTAGCCAGCTGAGCCAATATGTCAAAACGAAAGGGCATGTTAAGCCCTGGTCCTGAAGGCTTCTTCAAGACATGGTCGAATCGGACCTCTTTAGGCTTCTCTTTTCCCCTGGTTGGAATCGAAGCAGATGCTGGTACTTGTACTGACGTCGTTTGTTGTTGTGTCTCGTCAGTAGCTTTCTCATACTATTTTAAGTATGATTTTCTGGATCGAGTACCCGTCGGCTGAGGTACATCGGCCTGCGTTGTGCAAGCATGCTTTTCTCCTTCTGAATCACTGAGGGAAGCTGACGTAAGATTGCCATCGTCTGGCAGGATGGAGATGACATTGCAAGATTTGTCCTTTGACTTGGGCCTCTTTGAATCCCACTGTTCGTCTTGGACGAGGTCTGGGTGTATCCACATGACTTCCCCTGTCTCCAATATTAAGGGAACAAGACCCTTATTATCTTGAGTTTTAGCTAGAGGATGCTTGACTTCCAACCGTGGCACAGGGATTGGATAGGTCCCGTCAGGAACCGTGACCTTTGAAGTTTTGCCGAACTCGAGGGTCACCATATTGGCAGTGACTTTCTTCTGCTCTGACTTTATTGTCAGGACTCCGGCGTCGACCAAGGCTTGAATTCTATCCTTGAGGACATAGCACTTGTCAGTAGGATGGTGAATCATCCTATGATAGAGACAGTATTTGGGGTCGTTCGTGCGCCCTATCTCTTTGGGACGCCGAGCATCTGGCAGCTTCATCTTATTCCCTTTGTGGAGCAGATGGAATATCGTGACCACCTGATCGTCTTTGAAGGAGTACTATTTTGGAGGGAACTTAGGCTCCTGATTGTTGAAGCCGCTCTTCTTGGCCTTTGACTGCACGTCCCCGGACAATTCCACAGACAGTCACTTTCCCTTTGGCTTGAGAAGACTGCGCCATGTCTCTACGTCCTTTATTGTTCATACCCCATTTGCCTTTGGGGGTAGATGGTTCGAACTTTTTAGCCGACTTTTCGGCTATCTCAGCTTGTTCGACCAATTCCTTCCAGGTGTGGGCTTTGACAGCCCCCATGCGAACTTCTACCTGGTCCAAGAAGTTGTGCCTACATGTCTGTAAGAGCATGGGTAGTGGCATCCCTGCTGGGCATATCAAGGATAAGTTCCTGAACCGTTCAATATAGTCACGGACAGATTCACCCTTCTTCTGTATGGTGGAGAGGAGCTTGTCCATGGTTACCTCAGTATCGTCCTCATAGAAACGAGAAAGGAACCGGGTTTCCAGGTCGATCCAGGAATTGACAGAGCTCGGAGGGAGACTTCGGAACCAGTCAAATGCCACCCCTTTAAGGTGCCAATGAACAGTCTAGCCATGATGGCATCGTTGCCTATAACATTACCAGTCTGAGACCGGAAGTAGTAGATGTGCTGATTTGGTGAACTCTTACCATCATACGTATGCAACATTAGTGGTTTGAACTTCGGTGGATATGGCACCGAATCCCACTCCAATGGATAAGGACGGACTGTCCCTACTTTCTTTAATTCATCCCTCTGAGCTAGGGATGCGACTTGAGCTTGGAGGCCTTTAAGGAGTTCGGCGTCTAAAGAAGAACCCTCCTTGGATTTCTCTGTCTTTGGCTGCTCATTGCTGAAATGTTCCTCCTCATCGTGATTGCTCCTGGCATCATTGTCATTGCGATTGCTGAGGAGTTGAGCGAGCATCTGTTGAATGTTATCCAGGGCTTCTTGCTGGGTTTTGGAAGTTTGCTCCTGAGCTTCCAGGCGCCGACGAAGGTCGTTGTTGACACTATCAGCCATATTGACCGATACTTTGTCTGTTCGCACTGAGCTAACTGTCGCTGAAGAGGCGTACCCACTGTCTTCATCTTCTTCATCCGATGGTTGGAGTGATCTTGTGGGCAGTGACGAGGCTAGGGCCGTCGAGGAAGAAGGCTGCTAGTAACTGTAGGGTATCGCCACCCTAGATCTGGTATTCCGGAAAATACCTTCTTCATGCACCAAGACTTCTCCTAAGCCTGGGCTGTAATCTAGATATGGGGAGCTATAGGGGGTGCCGTTAGATGTTTGTCTTCCCCTGCATAACTCTCGTCCTCTTCCGGTCATGTTGACGGATGCAGAGGATGGATCTCGCGAGACGCTCCTTTTGCGATGCTTTACCGGGGCTTGTACCGACAGCCGATGAAAACTGATCGCCGACCTGGGGAGGTGGCGAAGATTGGTGCTAGCCGGCAATGGACCGAGTGGACCGTCACCAACTGACATCCCACTTGTTGACAACAGGAGGAAGAGGTTTGTTTATTTGTCAACAATTCCCGCAAATCAGGCCAAGCATGGCTTAAACGATCTGGTGCAGAAGCTCCTTTGGATAGGGCATAGGAGAATGTCTTGTTCCTTTTATCCCTGCAGAAAGAATTAGCACTGAATAGTGCTTTAGTTCTAGCTTCGCCAATAGGTGCGAACTTAGTGCTTGACGCACTGGAAAACGGAGCACGCTGTGGTGCTTTACCCGCTATGTTGCTGCGAAGGGGATTAGCCTTAGATAATACTTTGGCTCTAGCTTCGCGGTCATGAACCCTGCGCGTACGCTGTGGTACAGTAGCTTCGCTCATGGGAACAAGGCTGGCGCAAGGCATTGCTGCTGTTGAACTGGGCGACGGTATGATTGCCGTCGTGACTTCATGGTCGGCAGCATTGCTGGAGCAGAGAGGCATCTTGCCTTTTTCTTCGTGAGAGAGGCGCGGTTTTGGCGTAGCTACGCCTGAGGCTTCGGCCAGAGACTTCTGTTTAGGCCTCCACATCCGCTTTGGCAGAGAATACTTAGGTTCGCAAGGAACCTGATTAGCCACACGCGAGACTGGAGGGTGTTGGCAGAATTCTGCTTCTGGTTTCTGTTTCGAAACCTCGGTCATGGAGACCTTTCTATGCTTCCGTGCTCGAAGCATTGGACCACCCCCAGAGAGGACTTCTTCAAATCTTCCTTGATCGAACTGAACCACCAGGTTCTCGAAGGTGAAGGACTTGGACTGCGGGCGTGCTTCCTTGTTGCGCCAGAGAACTGCAGTAGGTTCGCAGAGAACCTTTTCTGTCTCCGCAAAGACTTTCCTTGAAGATTTAGCCAGAGGGCTCTGGTTGCACCGGTTTTTCTGAATTCAGAGTTAGACCCGAAGGTCTGTTCGTCGCATTGCAACACTTGATTCTCGACAGTGGAGAATTTAATCCCCAGCGGAGTCGCCATCTTGTTTTCCATTGATTTGCAAAGGAGAAAACTTACAATAAAAAGGGTTTGAGGAGCTAAATTACAAGTATTCTTTAAAAGATTACAAGTAGATCTCCTCAGAGATTCTGGAGAAGTGTGCCGATAGGAGTCTGGTCAGCGCGCGACCACTTTGTCCCTTTGACGATGCGAGCGATGAGATTCCCTTCTCGCCTGGTTCGGGGAATCAGAGAATAGAAGGTTGGTAGAACCCTCTTGCTACTTCTCAAAATCGCCTTCAATTAGGAATTCCTTCTCGCTTGATTCCGGAGATTCCTTGAGAAGAAGGTATTTAGGGTATCAGCACCCTGATTAGAGAAGCAATTCTCTATAAAGTCTCTGAATTCGAGAACGCACGGTGCTTTTGAAGAAGTCTCTGCTTGTGGAGTCTTCTCTCTTGCTTTTCAGAAGTCGTCCTCTCTTGCGCCTGTGCGTGATCTCTACTTCTGGAGCTCGTCTCTTTGTGCCCATGGTGGGCTATTTATAGGGAGAGCAAGGGTATAATCGTCCCTTGAAAATATGAAAACAGATTAAATCGGATCTGTTTAAATCTGAAAAGTAGCCTTGCTGCGAGGCTAGGATCAGCTTCTGCGAAGCTAGAAATGACAGGTCGGTTGATCCTCTTGATCTGTTTTGATCCTTTCCATATCGTTGGAGGATTTTCCCTGATCTTCTTACTCGTTTTAGAAGAGTCAAGAGATTGTGGCAATCAACTGTCGAATTTGATCTCCGATTTGATCTAAATTGGATTTGATCTGATTAGATCTGATCTCATCTGGAGATTTGATTGGTCAAAGGTTGACCATAGCAGACCAACAGCGGAGCTACCGCGTTGAGCTCACAGCGGAGCTGGAAGGCGCACCTGGCGAAGTCAGAAGAAAGCTCTTCAGCGGAGCTAGATAACATCTGTGGCGAAGATACCGAACATCCTTCTGTGCGGTTGTGTAGCTTCAAGCGAAGTTAACTCTCTGCGGAGTTGCGCTTCAACAGTTCAGGCGAAGCTATAAGTTAGCTTCCGGGCGAGGCTTTAAATGGCTTCAAGGCGAAGTCGGGTGATCCTAGCCTCTCAGGCGAGGCTATCCCTTTGGGCTCATGTGGTGCTAAGTGCTAGCACCTTAGACCTGCTGAGGTCTATTCAAAAACAATCCGGGTTCACTGTCTGCTTGCTGGATCAGTGGAGTCCAAGTTGCTTCCTTGTCCCTCGGAGATGGGTGAAAAACTGGTCGTCAGCTTGTCTGTCACTTGTCTTTTGTAAATATCAACAAGTTTAGACATCGTTCAGACCAACAAGAATCTTATCTTTTTTAAGTGTCAACATTAACGTCACTATCAGAGAAGCTCGATTGAAGATTCTTGTAGTCAATTAGAACCTTGTAAGAATCTAGTTTGTTAAAGAGTATAATATAGATTTGAGACTTAAAGATATACACACACAAAAAAATGCACGTTTTCGAAGGTATGATTTATTTTGTTTTTGACATATTTGATTTTGATACTTATTCCACATTTTCTTAAAAAATTATATCTCAATTTAGAACTTGTATCTCATTGCTATACATGTCTTCTCTCTTCCAAAATTCATTAAAAAATTATTTAAAATTATTCTTAATTTTTAAAACTGACCTTGACCCTATTTTTGACCTAGGACGGTCGACCGGGCCTATTACAGGCCAGAACGATCGACCGCACGGTCGACCGAACCTCTGGCAGAAGGGGTGTGCATGTTGTGCACATTCCCGGTCGACCGATCCCCTTTTGCAGTAAATCGGTGGGTCAACCGACTGTAACTAGGTTGGCCTCAGTAACACACGGTCGACAGACCGGTCGACTGCCAGCCAATGATTAATTTTTTGAAATGGTCGGTTGGTCAACCGACAGACTGTCAGATTGGCAATAACCGCTAGAATTTAAAATCTGTATTTTAACATGTTTTATAAAACGTAGAAAGTTGAATTTCTAGGGTCAATTTCTTCCTTTCAAACCTGGTAAACAATTCTAAAAGAGTTTTTCTAAAACCTATATAAATGGTCTTTGGGATTGAACATTTACAACAAAAATTCTATTGAAATCTAGTTTTTTGCTTTCAAAGAGAAAAAGTTTCAAGTTTTCTTTTGTGCTCTTATTTTCAAAATTTTAATTGAGTTTTTATGCTCTTAAAATCTCTCTTTTCTGATTTTCACTCTCATTTACATCCTTGAGCTTCAACTTTACATTTTACTCTATAGGTTTTGTAAGAGAGTTGTAAAGAGTGTGTGATCTCTTGATCACCAAGAGCTTGTTATCTTAATTGGCTTTGTGCTGCCTCTGGTGTAAATGATTGAGTTGGGGATTGTGTATTCCGAGTGGTTGTAATTTCTTATTGTAAGGTCCCTTTGTGGAAGATCCAATAGTGGATAGTAAAATCTTTCACGGTGGTGAAGGCGGGGACATAGAGCGGTGGCTCGAATCTCGGAAAATTTTTTTTATTTGTGATTGCTTTATTATTTCTATTTACTTGTTTATCATTCATTCATTCTTATCGATCAATACTCATCTCAACAAGATAGCAATTGAGCACCTCAACTCTTATCTAGAGGAATCATGAGGAGAAGTTCAGAGCCCTTCATGGGGAATCCGGCTTTAAGTCTTGTTTTGAGTGATTGGTTGCATCATATCATATTTAATGGTTTAGAATTTGCATTTGATTAGCTATACATCTATTCACCCCCTCTAGGTGTAATTTCAATTGGTATCAGAGCATTGATCTCTAGTTTAACCTCCTTAGAGAGATCCTATTTTGCTAATCATTTCATTAGCATCTTCATTCTCATCTACTGTAGTAAAAATGGCCGAAGGTATTAAGACCCCTCCCAAGTTTGATGGCCTTAACTTTCTCATATAGAAGGTTAAGATAACCGTGTTTTTACAATCCCTAGGAAGCCGGGTTGCAAAGGCGGTGACTAAACCCTTTAAAGTACCCGCTGGTGATGGGGACACTTGGTCCGATATTGCCACCAAGAAGTTTGATGCCAATGCAAAGGCACACTATGCATTGCTTCAAGCCTTGAACGATGACGAAATAGCTAGGGTCATTCATTGCAAATCCGCCTACGAGATTTGGTCATTCCTAGTGGTCACTCATGAGGGAACATCACAAGTCAAGAGGCTAAAATTGATCTCTTGCGTTCTCAATATGAGAAGTTCATTATGCTTGAACATGAGTCCATTGATGATACAATTACAAAATTTACTAAAATAACTAATGATCTTGCTTCTTCAGGTGATGCCATTGACAATGGTCAAAAAGTACGGAAGGTCATTCGTGCACTTCTACCCTCATCGAAAGTCAAGGCTACTACATTGAAGGAGTTAAACAACAAAGAAGAGATGAAGCTCATCGGTCTTATCGGTAACCTTAAGACCCGTGAGATGGAGAGGAAGGCGAGAGAAGAAATGACGCCGCAAAAGAAAAAGACGATTGCCTTCAAGTCTACTCCCACCATCTACGACGATGATGATGAGGAAGAAGATGAAGAAGATCTTTCCCTCCTTATAAGAAATGTAAGGAGGATATACAATAAGGCAAAGATCAACATTAGAAGATGATGGCAAGGTAAGAAGGAAAAGAAAATCATTTGTTTCAACTGTCAGAAATCCGGACATATCATTACCGCATGTCCAAAAATTAAAACAAGCCATCTTCCTCAAACAAGCCTTCCACATCAAAAAGTCATATAAGAATAAAACTCTCAAAGCTACATAGGATTCAGAAAGTGAATCCAAAGAGGAGGTGGACACGACAAACGTGTGTTTCATGGCAAATGATAACACACCTAAAGTATCTTCTGAACCATCCTTTGATGATTGTGATTTTAACTATGAATGAATTAGGAGATGCATTTGTATAACTTTCAAATAATTATGATTTTCTAAAGAAAAAATATCTAAAAATGAAAAAGAAAAATGAAGTTGTTCAAAATAAAATAATCATTCTTTCTAAAGAAAAAGATGATTTATCTTTCACTCTTTTATCTAGACAAAAAGATTTTGATGCATACAAGATTTCATGTAAAGCAAAGTTTCCCATGATTGATGAAAATGAAATTTCTATTTTAAAAACTAAAATCAACACTTTGGGAAATGTTTAAAAAAAAAATGTAAGTTTGATAAGGCTAGATTAGATGGCATGTTTTCTAAGAAAAATTCTTCAAAGAAACATATTCATACTATGCGTGCTCACACTTCTAAATCACACACTAAACATGCTCATGTTTCTCAAGCTCATCATACACATCATGTATTTATGTATGGTAAAGTTTATTCATGTACTTATTATGGCCGAAAGGGTCACTTAGCTAAATTTTTTATAGTATAAATGCTTCTAATAATCATATTTGAGTTCGAAGTACTAACGTCATAGGACTCAAAAAAATTTGGGTACCAAAATCAACAACTTCATTATTTGATGTAGGTACACATCGAGGCTCCAAATCGTAAGGAGCAGTGGTATTTTGATAGTGGTTGCTCAAAACACATGACTTGAGACATCAATAATTTTGCAACCCTATCAAGGTATCATAAAGGTGACACCGTCACCTTCGGAGATGGCTTAAAAGGTAACATTATTGGTATAGGTAACATTAAAGTAGGTTCATCTCCATTGATTGAAAATGTTGTTTTAATTGATGGTCTCAAGTATAACCTCTTGAGTATTAGTCAACTTTGTGATCGAAGTTTTAAAGTTATTTTTGATGATTCTTCTTACAATATTTTAGATAGTAAAACCGATGCTTGCATTCTTTCCAGATTTCGAGAAAATAATGTATATATTATTGACATGCTAAATTTAAATTGCAATACTAAATGTTTAAATGTTGTCAATGAGGATTCTTGATTATGGAATAGAAAAATAGGTCATGTATCTTTTGACCATCTATCTAGAATTAACTCTAAGGGATCAATGCAGGGTATTCCTTACTTGAAGTTTGAAAAGAAGCGCATTTGTGATGCGTGCAAACTTGAGAAATAAACCAAGTCCTATTTCAATCCAATCAAGGATATCATGACATCTAGACCATTAGAGTTAACCTACAAGGATTTATTTGGTCCTACTAAAATCAAGAGTTTAAATGAAAACCGTTTTGTTTTTGTTTTGGTTGACGATTTTTCTCTTTTTACATGGGTTTTCTTTTTGGAACATAAAGATCAAGCTTTTTCGCATTTTAATGTTTTTAGAAAAAAGGGTTGAAAAAGAAAGATTTATCGATTTTGTGCATAAGAAGTGATAGAGGTGGCGAATTCATTAACCATTCTTTTATCACTTATTGTAAAAAAAATAGAATTAGGCATGAATTATCTTGTCTTAGAACTCCACAATAAAATAGAGTCGTTGAAAGGAAGAATCGTACTCTTCAAGAAATGGTTAGGATAATGATTAGTGAATACAGATTCCCTCAATATTTATGAGCCGAGACCATAAACACTTCATGTTACATATCAAACAGAATTTATTTTTGTAAAAATACTTCTGAAACTTCTTTTGAAATTTACTATTTGAGGAAGCCTAATGTTTCTTACTTTAGAGTTTTTGGATGCAAATGTTTTATTTTAAACACCAAAGATAACTTAGGAAAATTTGATGCTAAAACTTTTGAAGCTATTTTTGTTGGTTATTCTGACACTAGTAAGGCTTATAGAATCTTTAATAAATCTACTTTGACAATTGAAGAATTTATGCATGTTAAATTTGAAGAATCTAATGCTTTTGCTAAGAATGTTGTAGAGATTGATTCTCTAGGTGAAGATATGGAGAAAGTAACCTTTAAGGCTCACCTATCCTAGAAGATAAGTCAAAGCTTAATGAATAAGGTGAAGTTCAAGAGATTGAAGTGGCACCAATACAACAACTTCTAAAAGATTGGAGACATGCTACAAGCCATCTCAAGGAACTCATCATAGGTGATGTATCAAAGGGGGTAACTACTCGCTCCAAACTTCATGATTTATGTGGTCATTTTGCTTTTATTTCACATATAGAACCAAAGGACATCCTCAAAACTGAGAGCGACTTATATTGGTTGCTTACAATGGAAGAAGAGCTCAATCAATTTGAGTGCAACCAAGTTTGACACCTTGTCCCTACACCCCATGATAGACCAACAATTGATACTAAATAGATTTTTAGGAACAAGTTGGATGAGTCGGGTTATGTTATTAGGAATAAAACTAGGTTAGTGGACCAAGGTCACACCCAAATTGAAAGTATCAATTTTGAGGAAACCTTTACACTCTTAGCATGGCTTGAAGCCATACATATTACACTTGCTTTTACTTCTTATAAGGATTTCAAACTTTTTCAAATGGATGTCAAAAGCGCATTTTTAAATGGTTTTCTTGAAGAGGAAGTGTATGTTGAACAACCCCCCGGGTTTGTTGATCCTGCACATCTAGATTTTATTTTCAAATTAGATAAAGCTTTATAAGATTTAAAACAAGCTCCAAGAGCTTGGCATGAAAGACTTTCAACATTTTCTTATTTTAAATGGTTTTGTAAAAAATAAAGTAGATACCACTTTGTTTATAAAGCATGTAGATAGTGATATTCTCATTATTCAAATTTCTGTTGATGATATAATATTTGGATCTACTAATGAGAAGCTTTGCAAAGATTTTGAATCATGAATGAAGAATGAATTTGAGATATCTGTGATGGGCGAGCTAAACTACTTCCTTGGACTCCAAATCAAGTAAAGGAGTGATGGTAGTTTTATAAATCAAGCCAAGTACACAAAGAAACTCATAAAGAAATTTGGGCTTGAAGGAGCAAAGTTGAGCAAAACTCCCATGGCTACCACAACAAAACTTGATAAGGATGAACAAGGTATAATGTAAACATTTAACTTTATAGAAGCATGATTGGTAGTCTACTTTATTTAACGACTAGTAGACCGGATATTATGTTTAGTGTATATCTATTTGCTAGATTCCAACCTTGTCCTAAAGAGTCTCACTTGATTGCGGTAAACGCATTATTAGATATCTTAAGGGCACTATTGGAATGAGCTTGTGGTACCCGAGACTGGACAATTTTTCATGACAAGTTTTTCGGATGCTGACTATGCTGGTTATAGAGTGGATAGGAAAAGCACAAGTGGAACTTGTCAATTTCTAGGAAATTGTCTTATTTCATGGTGTTTCTAGAAATAAAATTTTGTAGCCTTCTCAACCGCCGAGGCGGAGTAAGTTGCAACTGGGGCTTATTGTGCACAAATCCTTTAGATGAAACATACCCTCCTTAACTATGATTTGCAAAATGATCATATTAAGATATTTTGTGATAATACAAGTACTATTTATATGACTAAAAATGCAAATCAACATATTAAGACAAAGTATATAAAAATTCGATATCACTTTTTTAGAGATCACTATGAGAAAGGTGATATTGAAAATGATTATGTTTCAACTGATTTTCAACTTGCTGATATTTTTACTAAACCACTTGATTTTAACAGATTCTCTTTCATTTGTGGTGAACTAAATATTTGTATTATTGATTCATGAGTTTTTCTTATGTTCAAATCTACATATATTTTAATTTTTGGTTGTTTTTGCTTACCCTTTTTGATGCATGACAAAAGGGGGGAGAAGTATTTATTGAGTATTTATTAAGTATTTATTGAGTATTTATTGGTGTTAGTTTGTTTATGCTCATTTATAATGTATTTATCATATAACTTGTTGATATCTTATACTTGATAGCTAGCATAACTTGAGCGGGAGCTTTTCAAAAGTTCTTTCCTTCATTTATTTTTAAACAGCGCATATGTTTTGTCATCATAAAAAAGAGGGAGATTGTTAGCCTAAAGGTTACAATGCCGATTTTATGTTTTGATGATAACAAAGCATATGAAGTTATTTGGTACTAATCAAGTTCAAGAGTATGTTTCAGGGTTCAAAGAAGATCTTCAAAGAAGATCTAACAGGTTTCCTCCTCTAAAGGAAGGTGTTGATGGCTCAAGGATAATCAAGCACGATATTGTAGCTCAAAACACTCAACGTCACTATCAGAGAAGCCCGATTGAAGATTTTTGCAGTCAATTAGAACCTTGTAAGAATCTAGTTTGTTAAAGAGTAGAATATAGATTTGAGACTCAAAGATACACACACACACACAAATGCACGTTTTCGAAAGTATGATTTATTTTGTTTTTGACATGTTTGATTTTGATACTTATTTCACATTTTCTTAAAAATTTATATCTCAGTTTAGAACTTGTATCTCATTGCTATACATGTCTTCTCTTTTCCAAAATTCATTAAAAATTATTTAAAAACTTTCTTGATTTTTAAAACTGACCTTGACCCTATTTTTGGCCTAGGTCGGTCGACCGAACTGTCGACCGTGCCTATTACAAGCCAGAATGATCGACCGCATGGTCGATCGAACCTCTGGCAGAAGGGGTGTGCATGTTGTGCACATTCCCGGTCGATCAACCGGTCGAACGATCCCCTTTTGACCGATGGGTCGACCGACTGTAACTAGGTTGGCCTCGGTTAGACACGATCGACCACCAGCCAATGGTTAAATTTTTTGAAATGGCTGGTCGACCGATAGACTGCCAGATTGGTAGAAACAACCAGAATTTAAAATTTGTATTTTAACATGTTTTTTAAAATGTGGAAAGTTAAATTTCTTTGGTTAATTTCTTCTCTTTCGGACCTGGTAAACAATTCTAAGAGTTTTTCTAAAACCTATATAAAGGGTCTTTGGGATTGAATATTTACAACAACAAATTCTATTGAAAATCTAGTTTTTGTTTCAAAGTTTTCTTTTGTGCTCTTATTTTCAAAGTTTTAATTAAGTTTTTCTGCTCTTAAAATCTCTCTTTCTGATTTTCACTCTCACTTGCATCCTTGAGCTTCAAGTTTATATTTTACTATATAGGTTTTGTAAGAGAGTTGTAAATAAAGTGTTTCTGATCTCTTGATTACCAAGAGCTTGTTATCTCAATTGGCTTGGTTATAATTTCTTGTTGTAAGGTCCCTTTTTGAAAGATCTAAGAGTGGATAATGAAATCCTTCATGATGATGAAGGCGGGGACGAAGAGCGGTGGCTCAAACTTTAGAACAAATCTTTTTGTTTGTGATTGCTTTATTGTCTCTATTTACTTGTTTATCATTCATTCATTCTTGTCGATCAATATTCATCTCAACAAGATAGCAATTGAGCACCTCAACTCTTATCTAGGGGAATCACGAGGAGAAGTTCAAAACCCTTCACGGAGAATCCGGCATCAAGTCTTGTTTTGAATAATCAGTTGCATCATTTCATTTTAAATTGATTAGAATTTGCATTTGATTAGGTATACACCTATTCACCTCCCTTTAGGTGTAATTTCACTTTAGTTATGTTCGGTAGGCGACGCTCAAACATTAACTATACGTTTGACATGTTATAACCGAACGTACATGCTACTTTTGATGTAAATGGCCGAACAGAACCATTACTTTTGATGTAAATGGCCGAACAGAACCATTTGTTTGTTAATTAAAATGTTCTAACTTCTGTCTATCACAGACATAGATATTGCAGGATCTTCTAAAGTTCATCCTACGACTTCAGAATGACGTCATAGTTGGGGTGAGCCATCTAACACTCCACCAATAGAGGAGGGCGAAGAAAATGTGCCAACATAGATGGAAGTATTGACTGAGCCATTTTCGGATGGTCCGACAGATATTAGGTTACTTTTGAGTTTTAAAACTTATATAGCGGCATATATCAGATTTGGCGATATAAGATTTTAATTTTAAGACATGAGTTTTGATTATTACATGTCAACATTATTGTTGATTAATATTTTCTTTTTACAGAAGAGAGACCCAATCAAATGTGTAACACACACATTAAAATTAAAAGATTGGGCGTCGGGTGATGAAACTCCCACCCAATCACATCTTTGATAACTAATATTCGATAATCTGGATTGCAATCGTTGAAGGACATTTCGTACGGAAAGTCTACGGTATTTTGATTTCTTTGTGAAAATGTGGCCACCAGAAACAAATATTTTTCACATGCCATTTGGTGAAATGACTACCACCTTAAATGATGTTCCCATACTTATAGGCATATCGGCGATGGGTCAATCAGTGAACACCCCCAGAAGATTACCGATGTGAACGAGATGCTTGTTAGGTTACTTGGCGTGTCCCGGTAAGACGTACAAGATGAATTGGGTATGATCTGGGGCACTCAATAAGATTGAAATGTTTCTGTTCCAAGTTCTCTGATGTCACTGATATAGACTCATGTAGGTCACCTAGAGGGGGTAAATAGGTGACTAGCTAATCAAATGCAATACTAATGCGGAATTACAAACTATTTATGTAAACTAAAACTACACATAACATATAACCAAAGAGTGTACCGAATTCCCGCTGAAGGGCTCTGAACTATCTCCTCAAGATTTCTCTACATTAAGAGTTGAGGTGCCACTATGACTCTCTTAGTTAAATACAAGTGTGAGCACACAAACAAATCCAAGCATATATATTTAATTGAGCATAAGATATATCAAGCATATAAAGATGAACAATAAAAGCATGCAAGATATAAAACACAAATGAGAGAAAGATAAGCAATCGCAAACATGAGATATTTTTTCGAGGTTTGAGCACACTTGCTCTACGTCTCCGCCTTCAACAGTATGAAGAATTTCCACTAAAACTATCCCGTAAGATCACTCGGTGCCGCAACACCTACAACGAGCTCCCTCAAGAACTCTTAGACCCGCAAGTCCCTCACTTGTTTCCGCAAGATTAACACACGTAAGCTCACTAGCTTGCCGAGACCGCACCTCTATAATGAGCTCCCTTTAGAATTCTACACAATGCAAACCCGCAAGCTCGCCGAGACCGCAACCTCTATAACTCCTCAAAGTACAGATGGTGGACACTTGGTGATCTCTTCTCTTTGATCACCAAAAAATACTCTCATAACAAATGATCCCTATAGGATTGATATAGCAATGGATTTGTGTGAGAAAACTAGATAGATTTGTGGAGAAAAAACTTAAGAAATCTTTTTAGAAATACAAGAGAAATACTCTTGATAAACTCTCTTTTTGATATGGAAATGAAGCTCTAAAACTTGTTACGAAACTCTAAAAGAGCTCTTGAAAACAGCATAAAAAATCTTACTAAAAATCTGGCCAAAAGTCCGAATTTATAGGCAGTCCAAAAACTAACCGTTGGGGGCCAGATGACCTGTCGGTTGACTGATCAACAGTCATATTTCAGACCGTTGGGGTTGCCGGTCGACCGCCCGGTCGACCGTTCCTAGGCCAATGCCCGTCGGTCGACCGCTCGGTCGACCGTGGCCAAAACCAGATAGCAATGCTTTTTGGTCGGTCGATCGCTCGGTCGACCAGCCTAAAAGCCATGGGCTTGTACACGTTCTGTGCACATCGGTCGACCGACCCCTGATTTGGTCGACCGGTCGGTCGACCACCAGAAGCCTAAAAACTGGGTTTTATAGGATTGAAAATTTGACTTGTAAAACCCTAAAAATTTTATTTAAATCCCATAAAATTCACAAAGTAGATTCATTGAAATACTTTGAAGTACAAGTATGTGTGATAAAAAATCAACACATATAAACAAATTGAACTATTTTTGAGCCATAGAATTTAAGGCTTAAACCAAAACTGATATTTTTCAAAAATCAACTTCAAAATGAAAAACGATTTTTTCTAAACTTGTTCAAATACAAAACAAGATCTTAAAACTCATTTTAAGCATAGTACGTGGAAATGATCCAATGCACATAAAATATGAAATATTCTTATTTTTGACAATAAGTTCTAAACAAAGTTTTGACTTTTACAAAACTTAAACACATGATATAAAACTCATCAAAATAAGTTTTTAAACAATATGAAACAACAATGTGTATAGATGAAATTCAATACACAGATAAACCATGTAAACTTGTTATGATGGAATATATTCATGAAACTAAAAACTGTATTCTTTGAAGACCAAAACCAAAACTATATTTTCTAAAAACTAAAACTATTTAACATGAAATGTTTTGAATTATTTTTTTTATGTGTGTGTAAATAAGCTTGAGCAATCCACAACTAATCTATCCTTTATATTTTTTCTAAAATACAAAATCATAAAACTTACAAACACTTGACTCAAGTCTTGGAAATCTTCTTCTCCATCTTGACTTGGTCCAAACCTGATCAAACAAGCTAGACCCCTCTTGAGTACTTGAGGCGATCTTGAAACGCGAGCTCTTTAATAAACACGTGCTAGCTTCAAAACTTGACTTCAAATCTTTTGTTGAAGCTAAACAACGACTAAGATCTTGATAAATATCTGAAACTAAATGAGCATAAGATCATTAGTACTATAACTACATGAGTTAATCATCATCAAAACTAGAGTGATGGGCCTTTGGGCAAACAATCTTCCTCTTTTTGATGATAACAAAACTCATGGAGTTATACATGCATGGATTAAAGATAAGCTTCAAAGAAGCTCCTCCTTAAATCATGCATAGCAAATAAACAAATAGATATTCAATGTAAGCGCATAAATAAACAAACATATATGCATAAACAAAAATATTAAACATGCATATATAAACTCTCTCAACTCTTCTCCTCTTTTTTGTCAACTCATCAACAAAGGGGTGAAGATAAACAAACAAGAAAAATGTATATGCAATATAAATTCATGAAGAGGAGAGACTGTTAGGTGAACTTCCCCTGCATACATGCATTACATGGAGAAGGGATGACTAGACCCTAATCCACATAAGCATAATATATAATGTATAGACGGAGATGTTAAGCTCCCCCTACACGCGTGTATCACATAAAAAAGAGAAGTCAAACTCCTCAATATGTATACTACACTCAACATGAATGTATATATGAAGGAGATTTTAAGCTCTCCTTGCATATAGGCAATACATAAAAAAAATTTTGATACCACTTAAAACAAAATTTGAAATTACTTATAGTCAACAAAATAAATTTTGATACCACTTGAAAACAAATTATAGTTAACAAAACAAACGTTGATATCACTTGTAGATAAACATAAATATTATCTTAAAGATGAACAAAAAATTATTTTTAAGTTTAATTTTTTTGAAATAATTATAAGACGCATGTATAAGCTTGTAGAAGATGTCAATTAACATTAAAAACTAAATCAAGTTTAGTATAAAACAGTTTGTGCTAAAAATGTATGGTCATATATGTTTATAGCACAAGAAAATATCTATATATGTATGATCAGAGCAATATAATATAACTTGAAATATGATACATACTGTAAGTACACCTAGAGGGGGGTGAATAGGTGTACGGCTAATCTAATGAACAAAATGTGGAAATTAAAACTTAATTGCAACATACTTAATGTAACCAACGAGTGTAGCCGAATTCCCGGTGAAGGGCTCTGGACTAACTCCTCTTGATTCCTCTGAATAAGAGTTGAGGTGCTATATGAAGTTCTCGTGGTTAAACACAAGTGAGGCACACAAACAATCACAACCAAGCATATAAGTATGATATGACAATATGAAATAATGCAAGGCACAATGTAAAAGAGAGAGAGAGTTACAGTCAATGGATCAAACGCAAACACCGAGAATTATTTCGAGGTTCGAGCACACAGCTCTACGTCCCCGCCTTCACACAGAAGAATTTTCACTAACTCGTCCACACAGGACTTCCCACACAGGGAACCTCCACTGAGGATTTGGGGCAAATACAATCGGGAGTACACAACTCCTCTCTCAACCAATACAACCTCTCACAAAGGCAAGGCACAACCAACACAAAAATCAACTCACACAAGAGGGGTAGGCACTTAACCAATACAAATCAATCACCTCACACTTGAGGGATTCCAACACAAACTCCACCTCTCACTAGAGGGAGCTAACCACCACTCCAATAATCAACCTCTACACAAGAGGGATATCACAAATTAGGAGGGTTTACAACTAGGTGGTATATCTCAACCACAAACAACTTCTTTTCCCACAAAATAAAGATCCTAATAGATAGGATAGAAGATATGGCTCAAGTGTGAGAAAAATACAAGGAATGGAAAATAAATACTCAAAGAAAATCCTTAGGAAAAACTAGAAATAAGGATGAAGAAGATGAACCAAAATACTTTTCCCAAAATCACTTTTCTTTGATTTTTCAAATCCTATAAAAAACACGAAATCAAATGTAAACTTTAAAGCCCAAAACTCTTTTGAAACTTGTATAAAAACACTAGAGAGTATAGGAATTTTTAGCTCTTGAAATTCTATCCAAAACAGCCCAAAGAACACAAATATATAGGCCAAGAAAAAATCTAGCCGTTGGGGTCCAGTCAGCAGCCTGGACGCTTGTCGGTCGACCGGCCCAGTCGACTACCAACGGTCAAATTTCTGATCGTTGGGGCAGCGGTCGACCGGCCCGGTCAACCGTGGCCTGGAACAGAGAGCAGAGCTCTCTGCCAGTCAACCGACCCGGTCGACCGGGGCTTTCCAGAGAGTAGAAGCTCTCTGGCGGTCGAATGGGTTAGTCGACCGGCCCTCCAGCTAAACTGGCATGCACGTTCTGTGCACGGTCGACCGACTCCTAGTCCGGTCGACCGGCAGAAGCCAGAACAGGACTAATAAGGGATTGAAAACTTGATTTTTTTCCTTTGATAAAATCCCATAAAATCTCTAAAAATTCACAAAAAAGTTTTAGTATAATACTTTGATATACTAACATGTTTGAGTAAAATCAAACCATGTTACAAACATTTTGAACTATTTTTGTAACTTAAAAATTTTACCGAAAACCAAAATCCGTATTTTCCAAAACTTAGATTTTGAAATGGAAATCCGATTTGTCCAAAACTCATCCAAATACAAAAACATGATATTGAAACAACTTTGAGGCATATAGTATATGGATATAATCCAATATACATAAAAAGATATATATCAATGTTTTTGACATAAAATCTGAAAATAAGTTTTGTTTAAATACAAAACCCAAATACATGAATAGGTTATCAAAATAAGCTTTTCTAAGAATATGAAGCATACATGTATATAGATCAAATCTAATATATATTAAACCATGTAAACTTGTTTTGATTCTATCTATTCATGAAAACCAAGATCGGTTAAACTAAAAATCGAAAACCAATAAACATGAAACTTTAAACAAGTGTGTGTGTTGTGAACTTGAGCATATCACACTATCTAATCTTTAACAATGGATCTAAATAATAAACTAAACACTGTACCGAAGTTTTCTTATAGAGCGCCGTCTCCAAGTCGACTCGATCCAAACGTGATCCACCGAGCTTGACTCCAACCGAGTACTAGATATGAACTTTGACGCTCGGGCTCTTGAATCACCATGTGAAAGCTCCAAAACACCTTTGTTGAAGCTAATCACCTACTAATATCTTGGTTAAGTATCTGAAACTAAACATCACAAGATTATTAGTAAACTATAACTACATGAGTTAATCATCATCAAAACTAGAGTGGAAGGCCTCTGGGCCAACAATCTCCCCCTCTTTGATGATGACAAAACTCATGGAGTTATATATGCATGGATTAAAGTTAAGCTTCAAAGAAGCTCCCCCTTAACTCATGCATAACAATAAACAATAAATATATGCCATGAATGTTAAACATGAATATGCATCAACATGCATAAAACAATGAAATGAACATGCTCTTGATACCAAACTTTTAAAATAAATTCCTTTTCCTTTTTAAAATAAACATGTTCTTTAAATAATTGCTCTTGATACCAATAAAAAATTCAATGTGAAAACTTTATCAATAAAAGCAACATAAAAGCTCTTGATACCAATCAATAAAAAAATTCTTAATACAAATTGGAAGATAATCAATAAAAGCTTTTGATACTAACAATAAAAAATATCAATATGAAACAACTTTGATATAAACTTACAAATAAATAATAAACATGCATATAACCTCAAATACTTCTCTCCCTTTTTGTGAATCATCAACAAAGGGGTCAAAGAGAACAATAAAATAATGTTCTCCCCCTTTTTGTCTTAAACAAAAAATATCAATAAGGGGTGAAATCAAAACAAAACATTATGATACCAATTGAAAAAAATATATCAATTTCATTCATCATGATATCAATTGAAAATAAATAAAACATACCAATTGAAGGTACATAAAACAAATATTTTTAATATAAATTTAAATACCAATTGTAAGTAAATAAATCATTTTGAAGAATTTAACCAAAAATTTTGATATCATATAGATAATCTTGATATCGATTGTAAAGATTAGTACCAATTGAAAGTAATTTTTCATTAGGAGCATATGATACCAAAAAAATCAATATCATTTTTTTCCAATCATTTTTCAATATAAAGTATGAGAGTAAAATATCAAGGGTAAACAAAACCAATTGAAAAATGAAATATAAAATTTCTCTCCCTTTATGAAATATGAAATAAAATAATGCATAAGCTTGTATAAGATACCAATTGAAACATAATCAATTGAAGTATAATAGTCATTGAAGAAATCAAGCTTAGCATAACTAAAATTTGTGCTCAAAGATATAGAAATATAGTAAGCACAAATAAACTGTATATATATATATATATATATATGTATGGAGAATTGAATACCAATCGAAATTGATACTATTTGAAGTGTAAGCATACATATATAAAAAAATATATATGAGTATACAAAAATGAATGTCAATAGTGATACCAATTGAAAAGATCCAATGATATCAATTGAAAACATAATAAGATCAAGTGTATAACTCATACTATACCACCCATTTCATGCACATGTTTAAAATGAATTTTCAATAAGAAGCATACAAGGCATGGTCGCCTAACCAACCGCCCTTTAATCGAAAGGGTTTTCAAAAATAGGTTTGAAAATAGTTTAGCATAATTGAAAACTCTTCCAAAATGAAGAATACGAACTAGTTATAAGAAAAATTTGTAAACTAGTACGAAATCCTTCAAGTAAGGAATAAAACAAAAAAATATTCCATGAAAAATATATAAATCACATGATCACCAAACACTCAAAATCTATAAAACCCATATCATACTCATGAAAATAAAATCATGAAAAAACAATAAATAAAGTGAGTGTATAAGAGTTATGTGAAACACATTATCATGAAACTAGGCAATAAAACTCAATATGAAATTCCTTAAAAAAATGAAAATCATCAAAACTAGAATCCTTCAAGGTATATGTATGTCATGTACAACTAAAGTATACATACATATCCAAACAGTACGAGTCCACAAAAGATATATGTATGAAGGCAAGTGGCTCAAGGATGTATATGTATAGCTAATAGTTTAGACAAAATAGACATATACATGAAGTTAAACATACACAGGAAAATATGTCAAAAATATGGAATACAAGTCAAATGTATGAATCATCAAAACTAGACTATACTAGTACATCTAATGGGTACAAATGAGCATTCAAGCACAAACACATAATAATCTATTTGTGGCTTACTAGTTGTACAAGTATATACCTAAGTTTTAATGAAAACTAACATCTAGACATGTAATAAAAATATGAAGCATAGAAATCAAAACAAAACTCATATGATCATTATGAAAAATGCACATGTATTAGATCTAGGACATACACATTAGTTAAACTAAAGTGAGAACACTAAATATGGGTCCATATAAACATGGGTGTCTCAAATACTAATCATGCATATCATAGGACTAATAAACATGGCATATGACATAATGAACATTAAAAACAAGACATGCTATAAATGAATGATCTAAAAGCATGCAAATATAAATGAGGAGTAAGAGATAGTTACCAAAACTATGAAGGCAACTCTCCATATCTCCAAAACAAGGTGGTCCTCCCACCAAACTCCCTTTGAAAGTGATGTATCCAAATAATCCTCTTTAAGCTCGGAACGCATCCACCTCAAGGCACCATCACTCTCACGTCAAGCGAGAGTCCACACCTACATCAAATAACATAGGGGTGGTCTTTGGTACCCATACTCTTTGGGTCCATGGGGGTTAGCTCATTTCCTAACCCAAACAAACTTAATTGCTAAATTTGAATCATGTATACGATCATAACAAAACTTAGCAAGGTGGACCTTACGTCCACAATGTGTACATGTGTACACATAAGCATACATCGTGTTATGGGAGGGAACGTGGGAAGCATGTGTATGCCATGGTTTGTGTGCATGCATAGGAGAAACTTGTTTCTTTCGAAACATAGATTCCAAACGTGAGTGGTTCAAAGCACAATGGCTCAAAGTGGAGCTCAAACAATCAACACTTTTCTTTAAAATATTTATATCATTTTTAATACTAGAAGATAAAGTGGAGCATGCAATAGGTAAGCTAGGTGAAGCTATATTAGCATGACAAATATGTGAATCAATATCATTTTGCAAAGAAATATTTTTCTTAGAAACCAAGTCTAAATCCTTTGAAATAGAAATAATTTTGATTTTCAAAGAATCATTTTCTTTTATAATAAAATCAAGTTTGAAGATAAGATCTCATTTTTCTTCAAAACATCATTGCAATCATTTCTTCTTTTCAAAATTTCATTTTCCTTTAGGGAAAGATCAAGTTGGGATTTAAGTGAGTCACGTTCACTTGAAATCTCTTCCATCTTTTGCAAAGCCAAATAAAGTTTTGAAAACAAATCTTTATTTTCTTTGTCAAGTCCTAGACTTTTCTTTTTCAAAAGATTATATTTTTCTAACAATTTTTCACATAAAATTGATAGTTCTTCATTCAAAACATTTGGATCAACATAATCATTACAAGAAGAACTAGCATCATCACCATCTAATTGAGATTCCGAATATGCCTCAAGGGAGTCATTCCCTTGGGCCATGTAGCATCGTTGTTCGGATTCATCCTCACTAGATTCATCCTCCACAATGTTGCGCGTTTGAAGCTTGGAGGAGGTCAAAGTGTTCCACACTGTAAAGGCGGAATCACAGTTAGAAACAATCATAAGATATTCTTTGTTAAGCGTGCTTCTAAGTGCCTCAAGGGCTTGTGCATTGGCCTCTATATGCTTGCTATTACCAAGATAGGATTTCTTGATAGCGGCAAGGAAAACATGCACGCCTAGGGTTTTTAGGTACATACTCATCCTAAATTTCCACATGTCAATGTTAGAAATATCAAACATGGGAGGTGTCAAGCAATCTATGAGTGTGTGTAAACAATATACGTGTGCAAATGCAAATGCAAATGATAGATTAGCAAAATCAAGATCACACTCCTAGGTGGTTAAACCTAATATCAGGAGCGTAGGCTCTGATACCAATTGTAAGTACACCTAGAAAGGGGGTGAATAGGTGTACAGCTAATCTAATAAACAAAATGCGAAAATTAAAACTTAATTGCAACACACTTAATGTAACAAACGAGTGTAGCCGAATTCCCGGTGAAGGGCTTTGGACTAACTCCTCTTGATTCCTTTGAATAAGAGTTGAGGGGCTATATGAAGCTCTCGTGGTTAAACACAAGTGAGGCACACAAACAATCACAACCAAGCATATAAGTATGATATGACAATATGAAACAATGCAAGGCACAATGTAAAAGAGAGAGAGAGAGTTACAGTCAATGGATCAAACGCAAACACCGAGAATTATTTCGAGGTTCGAGCACACAGCTCTACGTCCCCGCCTTCACACAGAAGGATTTCCACTAACTCGTCCACACAGGACTTCCCACACAGGGAACCTCCACTGAGGATTTGGGGCAAATACAATCGGGAGTACACAACTCCTCTCTCAACCAATACAACCTCTCACAGAGGCAAGGCACAACCAACACAAAAACCACCTCACACAAGAGGGGTAGGCACTTAGCCAATACAAATCAATCACCTCACACTTGAGGGATTCCATCACAAACTCCACCTCTCACTAGAGGGAGCTAACCACCACTCCAATAATCAACCTCTACACAAGAGGGATATCACAAATTAGGAGGGTTTACAACTAGGTGGTATATCTCAACCACAAACAACTTCTTTTCCCATAAAACAAAGATCCTAATAGATAGGATAGAAGATATGGCTCAAGTGTGAGAAAAACACAAGGAATGAAAAATAAATACTCAAAGAAAATCCTTGGGAAAAACTAGAAATAAGGATGAAGAAGATGAACCAAAATACTTTTCCCAAAATCACTTTTCTTTGATTTTCCAAACCCTATAAAAAAACACCAAATCAAATGTAAACTTTAAAGCCCAAAACTCTTTTAAAACTTGTACAAAAACACTAGAGAGTATAGGAATTTTGGCTCTTGAAATTCTATCCAAAACAGCCCAAAGAACCCCAATATATAGGCCAAGAAAAAATCTAGCCGTTGGGGTCCAATCGGCAGCCTGGACGCTTGTTGGTCGACGGCCCAGTCGACTACCAACGGTCAAATTTCTGATCGTTGGGGCAGCGGTCGACCGGCCCGGTCGACCGTGGCCTAGAACAGAGAGCAGAGCTCTCTGCCGGTCGACCGACCCGATCCACCGGGGCTTTCCAGAGAGCAGAAGCTCTCTGGCGGTCGACCGGGTCGGTCGACCGACCCTCCAGCCAAACTGGCGTGCATGTTCTGTGCACGTCGGTCGACCGACTCGGTTAACAGACTCCTAACTCGGTCGACCGGTCCGGTCGACCGGCAGAAGCCAGAACAGGACTAATAAGGGATTGAAAACTTGATTTTTTTTCCTTTGATAAAATCCCATAAAATCTCTAAAAATTCACAAAAATAGTTTTAGTATAATAATTTGATATACTAACATGTTTGAGTAAAATCAAACCATGTTACAAACATTTTGAACTATTTTGTAACTTAAAAATTTTACAAAAATCGAAATCCGTATTTTTCAAAACTTAGATTTTGAAATGGAAATCCGATTTGTCCAAAACTCATCCAAATACAAAAACATGATATTGAAATAACTTTGAGGCATATAGTATATGGATATAATCCAATATACATAAAAAGATATATATCAATGTTTTTGACATAAAATTCGAAAATAAGTTTTGTTTAAATACAAAACCCAAATACATGAATAGGTTATCAAAATAAGCTTTTCTAAGAATATGAAGCATACATGTATATAGATCAAATCTAATATACATTAAACCATGTAAACTTGTTTTGATTCTATCTATTCATGTAAACCAAGATCGGTTAAACTAAAAACCGAAAACCAATAAACATGAAACTTTAAACAAGTGTGTGTGCTGTGAACTTGAGCATATCACACTATCTAATCTTTAACAATGGATCTAAACAATAAACTAAACACTGTACCGAAGTCTTCTTGTAGAGCGCCGTCTCCAAGTCGACTCGATCCAAACGTGATCCACCGAGATTGACTCCAACCGAGTGCTAAATATGAACTTTGACGCTCGGGCTCTTGAATCACCATGTGAAAGCTCCAAAACACCTTTGTTGAAGCTAATCACCTACTAATATCTTGGTTAATTATCTGAAACTAAACATCACAAGATTATTACTAAACTATAACTACATGAGTTAATCATCATCAAAACTAGAGTGGAAGGCCTCTGGGCCAACACATACATATATAAGAAAACTAGTATGAGTATACAAAAATGAAATACCATGAAAATTATGTGTATAACTCATATCATCCACCCTATCATGCACATATTTAAAGAGATTTTCAATAAGAGCATACATGGCATGGTCACCTAATCGACCGCCTTTTTAGGGTAAAAGTTTTTAAAAGTAAGATTTGAAAATAGTTGTAGATTGAAAATACTACCAAGTGAAGAATAAATAACTAGTTTAAAATAATTTTTAAAAAACTAGTTAAAGATCCTTCAAACATGAAAGCAAAACATATATATCTCATGAAACATGTATATTACATAAAAATTAACACTCAAGATCTATAAAGTATAAAAATATGTGCTCATGAAAATAAAGTCATAAGTAAACATAAAGGTGAGTACTCAATGATCATGTGAATAACATATTCATGAAAATAAAACACTAAAGCTCAAAATAAAATCCATATGAAATTTTTTTCTCAAAAATATGATATATTATATAATCATGCAAGAGTCATCAAAATCAGGACATACAATTTATAATCAAACAACAAATGAGTACACAATAGAAATAAAGTATGTAACTCAAAAATTGTACATATATAACACAAGTTTCAAATGAGATTTGCATATCAACATGATATAGAAATATAAAATATTTAAACATTTTAAAATAGAGGATGAAATGGTTACCCAAAACCATATAGCCAATCCAGTTCTCTATATATGAGGTGGTTCTCCCACCAAAACTATTTGATAGTGATGCATCAAATGGGTGTATCCTTCAAGGTCCACATGCATCCACCACCAAGGCACCAATCCTCTCACGTTTTGTAAGAGCCCATACCTACATCAAACACAAGAGGTAGAGATTTTGGTACCCATATCTTTCTGGGTCTACAGGGGTTAGCAACATTTGAAACTCAAACATTTTTATTTACAAAATTTAAAGAATTAATTCTATCAAAACAAACTTTTGTAAGATGGCCTTTGCGGTCACAATATTTACATTTGTACACGCTAACATACATAAATGAATGAGTGTGATCATGATGTGCATGTGTATTCCATAGGGGGTGTGCATGAATATGTGAAACTTGTTTCTTGTGTAACATAGATTCCAATTTATTATGGTTAAATGCACATTGGCTCAAAGTGGAGCCCAAACAATCGATGTTCTTTTTCATAAAAGAAATATCATTTTTAATTTCAGAAGAAGAAACATGAGAAACAAAATTCTTTTTCTTTTTAGAAATAGAAATTTTTTTTCTTTTAAAAGAATTTTTTTTTTCAAGGAATCATTTTCCTTCAAAACAAAGTTCTTTTCTTTTTCAACCAAACTAAATTTTCTTTTCAAAGATTCATTCTCTTTTGAAATGATTTCAAATTTATTTTGACAAGAATATTTTTCTTTTAAAATGTAATCATTTTCATTTTTCAATATTTCATTTTTCACTTTTAATAAATCATATTTTTAAGAAGTTTTTGACAAAAAGATGCAAGTTCATCATATGGCATCTCAACATATTCATCAAGCTTGAAGTCAGAATTTATCTTAAGGGGGTCATCCCCTTAGACCATGAAGCACATATTGGAAGCATCACTTCTTTCATCCGAGTCACTCTCCTTATCATATGGCATTTGTTCACCAAGAGTGATAAGAGTGTTCCATACTATAAAAACTGAAACAATATTAGCAACCCTAGATAAATAATCATCATTTATGGTAGACTTTAAAGCATGAATGTCTTTTACATTAGCCTCAAGATGTTTGCCATTAATAAATATGAATCCTTAATAGTGGCAAAATAAACATGAATTCCTAAGACTTTAAGATACATAGACATCTTAACTTTTCAAGTTTGGAGGTTAAGAATGTCAAACATAGAAGGTGGAGGAAAATCCATGCGTGTGTATGCAAATATTGTGATTAGCAAAAATAGGATCTTTAACTCCAAGTTGTTAGACTCAAATCAAAAGCACCAAGCTCTGATTCCAATTGTAGGTCACCTAGAGGGGGTGATAGGTGACTAGCTAATCAAATGCAACACTAATGCGGAATTAAAAACTATTTATGCAAATTAAAACTACACACAACGTATAACCAAAGAGTGTAGCTGAATTTTCGGTGAAGGGTTCTGAACTATCCCCTCAAGATTTCTCTAAATTAAGAGTTGAGGTGCCACTATGACTCTCTTGGTTAAATATAAGTATGAGCACACAGACAAACTCAAGCATATATTCAATTGAGCACAAGATATATCAAGCATATAAAGATGAAAAATAAAAGCATGTAAGATATAAAACACAAGTAAGAGAGAGATAGGCAATCATAAACACGAGAGATTTGTTTCGAGCTTCGAGCACGCTTGCTCTACATCTCCGCCTTCAACACTATGAAGGATTTCACTAAAACGATCCCGCAAAATCACTCGGTGCCGCAACACCTACAATGAGCTCCCTTAAGAACTCTTGGACCCGCAAGTCCCTCACTTGTTCTCGCAAGAACAACACACGTAAGCTCACTAGCTTGCCAAGGTCGCACCTCTACAATGAGCTTCCACAAGAACTTTACATAACGCGATCCTGCAAGCTCGCTAAAGCCGCAACCTCTACAACTCCTCAAAGTACAAATGGTGAAAACTTGGTGATCTTTTCACTTTGATCACCAAAAAAATACTCTCATAACAAATGATCCTTAGAGGATGGATATAGTAATAGATAGCTCAAATTTGTGTGAGAAAACAAGATAGATTTGTGAAGGAAAAACTCAAGAAATCTTTTTGAAAATACAAGAGAAATACTTTTGATAAACTCTCTTTTTGATATGGAAATGAAGCTCTAAAATTTTCTAAGAAACTCTTTAAAAGTGCTCTTAAAAATAGCCTAAAAAATCTTACCCAAAATCTGGTCAAAAGTCCCAATTTATAGGCAGTCCAAAAACTAGCCGTTGGGGGCCAGATGACCTGCCGGTCTACCGGCCAACGGTCATATTTTAGAACGTTGGGATTGCTAGTCGACCTCACCCATGCCAATGCCCATCGGTTGACCGCTCGGTCGACCATGGCCAAAACCAGAGAGCAATGCTCTTTGGTCGGTCGACTGCTTGGTCAACCGGGGCCAGATCCAGAGAGCTTCTTTGGATCGGTCAACCGTCTGGTCGACCGGCCCAAAAGCCAAGGGCTTGTACACGTTTTGTGCATATCAGTCGATCGACTCCTGGTTCGGTCGACCGGTCGGTCGACCGCTAAAAGCCCAAAAACGGGGTTTTATAGGATTGAAAATTTGACTTGTTAAACCCTAAAAATTTTATTTACATCCCATAAAATTTACAAAAATAGGCTCATTAAAATATTTTGAAGTACAAATATGTGGTCAAAAATCAACACATATTACAAAAAATTGAACTATTTTTGAGGCATAGAATTTAAGGCTTAAATCAAAACTGGTATTTTTCAAAAAACAATTTCAAAATGAAAAATGAGATCATAAAATTCCTTTGAAGCATAGTGTGTATGGAAATGATCCAATACACATAAAAGATGAAATATTCTTATTTTTGACAATAAGCTCTAAACAAAGTTTTGATTTTAACAAAACTTAAACACATGATATAAAACTCATCAAAATAAGTTTTTAAACAAAATGAAGCAACAATGTGTATAGATGAAATCCAATACACATATAAACCATGTAAACTTGTTTTGATGGAATATATTCATGAAACCAAAAGGTGTATTCTTTAAAGACCAAAATCAAAACTGTATTTTTCAAAAACTAAAACTATTTAACATGAAATATTTTGAATTATTTTGTATGTGTGTGTAAATGTGCTTGAACAATCCATAACTGATCTATCCTTTACATTTTATCTAAAACATAAAATCTTAAAACTTACAAACACTTGACTCAAGTCTTAAAAATTTTTTCTTGAAAATCTTCTTCTCCATCTTGACTTGGTCCAAACTTGATCCAAACGAGTTAGACTCCTCATGAGTACTTGATGGGATCTTGAAACGGGAGTTCTTGAATCAATACGTGCTAACTTCAAAACTTAACTTTGAATTTTTTATTGAAGCTAAACACCGACTAAGATCTTGATAAATATCTGAAATTAAATGAACACAAAATCATTAGTACTATAACTACATGAGTTAATTATCATCAAAACTAGAGTAATGGGCCTTTGGGCAAACAACTCCCATATCTGTATTGTGTATTGTGCTACAGCATATGTGCTGTACTTGGTGGGGTACAGCATATTCACTGATAAGAGCAAAACGAGAGTATCCATCTTGTACCTCTCATTGTTTGAGGACCTTGATAGGATTTCATCGTATGATTGGAGAGCTGTAGCACTAGCATACCTATATAGGTAGTTAGGATATGTACTGAGAATGAATGTTAAACAAATTGCTGAATTCCTGCCACTTTTGGAGGTTTGACATATTAGTTACAAATTGAAATATTTTAATGCTAATAAATATGTTTTGATAAAAAATGCATGGATATATAAGCAATTTTCTATCCTGCGGCCTCCTCATAACATGTCCTATACTGATGATTTTTCATGTGCGTGCATGTGGGTATCCCATGGATTGGTGGGTACCTTCTTGGAGAACCTAAAATTAATACAAGAAAGACTTAATTACTTACAGCCGAATCAAGTAATTGATTGATGTTCAGATGTGCACGTTTGAACATAATAAATATGTTTGGTCGTGCACGGCCGAATAATTGCTACTTATTCGGTAAGAAATGGTCAAATGTAGTTCTTTCTATGCGGATTCTCTCATGCCAAACAATGACAGGGTGATGGAGTGTTACAACAACTACAGAATTATTATAATTGAGCAATTCATAGCAAAAAAAATGAGATTACATATTGTTCATAGACAAATATTCATAATAAAAAATTCTTTAACAAAAACTTGTTTTAGTCATTTGATATTATACATCCAATAGAATTATCACTTCTAAATAAATTGGAATACACTTGCATTTGTTTTCCGTAAGCGGCGTCCCATGTTAGATCTAAATTTATTCCATACAAGATCTACACATATACTGTAAGTCTCTTTATCATGATCAAAGTGAAGTAGGGTTTTAGGCATACCGATTCCATCACGAAAAAGATGCCGAAGATTGCACGATCTCGAGGACGCCGGAGTTGAGGGAGAGGATTCTTCTCTCCAGTCACCAAGTTCTCTTCTTTATCCTTAGAGGAGATGAGAGGCCTCCAAGAGAGAGATGGTTATTGTTGGTGGAGAGAGAATCCTACTCATGATATATATATATATATAGCATCAAGAAACCCTAGTTCAATTCATCATAGATCTAGGCCCTTGATTTATAACACGAGTTTCACACGTATAGATGAGTCCCACATTTTAATTTAAATACACTCATGGCTAAGTGTAATTGAAAACGTGTCTAGACCCAAACCATTTAGGTTTGATCAATTCTTTATTGGGTCAAACAACATAGGTTAAGTGGGCGGGTGCAAATATCCAATTGATTTGATTAGGCCCAAAATAAATTAGACTTTAAAACAAAAATAAGTCTAACAATCTCCCACTTGGGCCAAGCAAGTCATACTAAATAGATATTATGCATAACTTTATGACGTCAAAACTTTAACCGCCAACAAACCACGTTTCAGGACAATCTGGTCCATTAAGTGTCCTGCCACCGAACATGGCGATTGTTACCTTCTGTATAATCGAGGTAGGACCTTCCACATCACAAGTTTCAGAACCCCTAACGACATAAATTAAATGTAGACGCGTGGCATGGAAATGTCCTCTGATCAAATAAGGCACAATTCCAACTGACTTCCACTTTATGACTCCAACAAGTCTAGCCTTATGACTCCAACGAGTCTAACTTTATAACTCCAACGAGTCTAACTGCTAATTCAACAAACTCAAATACGCAAAAGTAAACTTTAGAAAAAGCAGTTATAAATTTATTTATCAGAATCAACAAATATCCATAAAGTGCACTTAGAAATAATGTCTGTTACATAAAATTATCCACTCTCACAAAATCAGTATATCATAATGACTAGTCATCCCCACATGAGTAATATGCTCTAAGAAGGTTTTAGGTGAATGTCCTTTAATGAGTGGATCTGTAACGTTAAGAATAGTGTCATCACTGTCAACAAACAAAATATGATTCTGAACTTTATCATTGATGACAAGAAACTTGATGTCGATATGCTTCGACTTTACTGAACTCTTGTCACTATTGCAGTAGAGTTTTATAGCTCTTATTGTCACAGTATAGCTGTAATGGCCTCTCGACTAAATCCATCATCTTCCTACAATAAGAAAAATTTAAATGAAGTGGATTTCCTATTGCCGATACATCCAGCATAATCTGAAATTGTTTATCCAATCAGCTGCAACTGATCAGATTTCATGTAGTCTTCTATGGATATCGCATTACTTTCTTCACAGTCTTCTACAGATCAATCCCATGATTGATCAAGTATCTGCCAAGTTTCTCAACGGTATATGCTATGTCTGGATGGGTACAAACTTGAACATACATCAGACTTCCAACCGCCGATGCATATGGAATGTCTTTCATTTGCTCTTTCTGAAGGTCATTCTTGAGGCATTAGAGTAAACTCAACTTATCTCCCTTAGAGCAATTCTTCATGCCACATCTATTTAGCACCTTATGGATATTGGCCTTTTGTGATAAACCTAATATTCCACGTATCCTGTCACGTTGAATCTGGATGCCTATCACAAAAGAAGCTTCTCCAAGATCTTTCATCTCAAAGTTCTTTGAGAGAAAACTCTTGGTGTCAAGTAAAAGAACCATATCATTACTTGCTAGTAGAATGTCATTCACATATAGCACAAGAAATATAAGTCTACTCTCTTTAAATTTATGGTTAATGTATTGATCATCTACAATCTCCTTAAAACTAAAATCTGATATTACATGATCAAATTTCAAATATCATTGATGGAATGCTTGATTTAGACCATAAATGGATTTCTTTATTTGCAAACCAAATATTATGAAACTTTCACTTTAAAATTTTTGGGTTGCACCATACAGATTTCTTCCTCAATGCTACCATTAAGAAAGGCAATTTTAACATCCATTTGGTATAACTCTAGGTCAAAGTGAGCCACCAGTGCCATAATAATCCTAAAAGAATGTTTCATGAAAATCAGGGAGAAAATCTCTCTCTTTGAGTGAATCCCTTTATGACAAGATGTGCCTTATACCTTTCGACATTACCTTTCGCATCCCGCTTGGTTTTGAATACTCATTTACAACCAATTGATTTCTTTCCTTCAGGTAACTCTACTAAATCCCAAACATCATTATTTTTTATGGATTTTAACTCATCTTTCATGGCATTTGACCACTTACTGGAGTGAATGTTGAGTTTGGCCTCATTTAAGGATGTGGGGTTATCCTCTAATGTCAAACTCATGCTATTGGAGATAGACTATATAGTCATTTGTAATGACTGATCTCCTCTCCCTAGTTGATCTCCTAGGCACTTGTGGTTGAGAATTTTCAGTTTCTACCTCACCAGCATGATCTACTTCAGGATGAACTGTATATGTATCTTGTAAGGATGCAACTGTATTTTCATCTTGAAGTGGAATAACTACTTTATCATTTGGAACAATATGTCATGGGTATAACAATATGTTCTTCCTTAAATATGAAATCCTTATGTAGTTGACTCCCACTGTTCTGAATATCCTCAAAAAAAAATTTAGCAATCCGTCTTTATATTCTTAGTGGAGGAATAATAAAACTTAAAGCCTTTATACCTCTCAGAATACCTTACGAATAAACAGCTAACTGTCCTTGAGTCCAACTTCTTCTCATATGGTACATATGGCCGAGCTTCTGCTGGACAACCCCAAACATATAGATGCCTAATACTGAGAGATTTCCCAGTCCATAACTCATATAGGGTTTTAGTTACTGTTTTGCTAGGTACTCTATTAAGGAGGTGACAACCATCTTTAAGGCTTCACTATATATTGACTTTGGTAGAGTAGTGTGAGCTATCATACTCCTAACCATGTCCTTTAGTGTGTGATTTATCTCTCAGCAATACCATTTGACGAGATGTCCCTGATATGGTACACTAATCGACAATGCCACTCTTTCAAAAAATTGACAAATGGTTCTGGACATCTACCTGATCCGTTGTATCTATCGTAGTACTTACTACCACGATCAGATCTAACAGTTTTAATCTTAATATTCAGTTGATTTTTTAACTTCAGTTTTATAGATTTTAAACATGTCCCGTGATTGGGATTTCTCATGGAATAAGTATTAGTACCCATAACGAGAGTAATTGTCTATAAAAGTGATGAAATATTCGTGACCATTCCAAGAAGCTGTAGGGAATGGACCACAAATGTCTGTATACACTAAATTAAGACACTTGAACTTCGTCTAGTACCAAACTTTCTAATGTTTCTTTAATTAATTTTCGCTTAGTGCCTAAGCTATTCACATATAGAGATTCAGTATATAAAGCATGAAGTTTCAATTTATATAGCCATCAATTAGAATTCTAGTACCAACAACTTTAGATTTAGAAAGTAGACTAAGCATTTCATATCAAGAGTGACAGTAAAACTAGATCTGTCTAACAAATGAAATAGAAATATGATTCCGCTTAAAAGGACAGTACATAAAAGTCTCATCTAAATCTAAAACAAAAAATCAGAATCTAATTTAAGCCTACAAACTCCAACAACTTTAATTGCAACTTTATTTCCATCACCCATGTATACGTATCGCTCAGCTGGGCTGGGCCTCCTTTGGGTTTGGAAGTTCCGTATTGAATCGCTTATGTGAATTATCTATTCATAATTTATAAAGTGACACTAAAGCTAAATTAATCTCAGAACAAACATAAATATGAGATATACCCGCTAAATAACCATTTCTCATACTTTATGCATTTCTACTTGAGGTGGCTTACTTTCTTACAGAAGAAGCATGCAATGACCTTACGCTACTTTTTCTGCATTTTTACCACTTAGGATCAGCCACTGTAGTGATGTTTATGTTCCTCCCTTTAGTTTTACTTTTCCTTTTCTTATTAGAAGTTTACCCTGGATGCTAAGTGAGCACTGACTTTATTGGGCATAGCACCCCTAATAGTTATAGGAATAGTGTACTTTATGACCATTAGACACATCTTGCAAGATCTCTTCCACTTACCATAATTGACCTTTTCTTTACTGAACTTTTATTAGTTATAGTAGAGATCCATCAATCTTTAAGGTGTACTCTAGGTGCATGAATTCAAGAACGATCATTTACGTGGTCTTACCACTTCTTAAAGTTTGTACCATTCAATTTAAACTACATAAGTGTACAATTTCTCATCAATTTAATATAAACATTGCATTTAATAAAATTCTACTGTAATAGCCATAAAAAATGAATTTCAGAAAATGTAACCAGTTTAACCGGTAGAGCTACCGGTTAAACTTTCAGAACAAGTTGTGTCTCTATATGCCAACACTGTACTGGCCCAATATAGATATCCTAAAGTCTAGGTCCTATGTAAGAGAACAGCCTTCCTTTGAGCCGACTGTCACTTTATAGGATTGGTCCCAAAGTTTAAGTAATCTATATTGGCCATATAATATATGTAATGACCCGGCTATAATGACAACCTTCCTTTGGGCCGATTGCCACACGCATGGGCCACACAAATTTATGCATCTGGATTCCTGTTCCGCCATCGGACTAGTTGATGAGGGTAATGCAATATGGGCCTATAATATGACAACCTTCCTTTGGATCGATTACCACACACCAAAATTCTCCACTTGCATTACCCACATAAAGTATCCAAAGTCGTACATAATTCGGCCAAATAATAGTCTTCCTTTGGGCTGGCTATTATCCGCATGAACTACATACGCAATTAAATAAGCTCTTTTATAAATTCTTTAACTTGAACATGTACATATCTTTATCTGTGTGTTATTAATTATAGTACTCATCATCATTCCTTATGCTAGAGCAATATAAGCAATATAATATTGATGATAAAATGGAACCATGTAAGGATACATATTACTATGATAAACAAACACTTCAATGCCTTTGTTATGTCAACTAACTACTATTTTATCATGTATAGTTCCTGTAGTACTGTAGTGCTCATCAAGAGCTTCGAAACGGCTATTTATATGCCCAAAATAAAGGTCGTATGAGCCCGTAACGGCTAATTGAAGTTTCTATTGGCAAAACGGGTCTGCAGTGCTTATTGGGTCTGAATCAAACCCGACCCGCAATGGTAAAGTTATTGGTTTCCTTTCTTATTGGGCTAGGTTTAAATAAACTAGATAAAACCCAATTAGCTTTAATGTGAGAGCAACTAAGAATAGATTAAATGAGTTTCCTTATTAGATTTAAATTTTGTATCTATATCAAAAAATTCAATCCTAATCAATCTCACAATCCCAAATTAAGGAAACCCTAACCCTAAGGGAAAAAAAAATCGCGTTGCCACCGGTGCCCTGCATGAGGCGCCCACTGCATGCAGGCGCCCTTGCAGGCGCCTGCTCTGTATTCCTTTTTTTTTTTTGATACTTAAGGCCTGCCATGCATGCCTTGCATGCATCCGTCCAGCCACAAAATTTTTTTATTTTTTTTAAAAGAATAAAAAATAATAACACACAGATTTAAATCATAAAATATATATATATATATACATGAATCTAACTTAATTATCTCCAATTTAATTTAATTGTTTGAGACACAAAAAATAATCTTTATTGAATTAAATCAAGAGATCGATTGTAACTTTGATAGATCGAGATCAACAAATTTACTTTATATCTCGATGATCCGATAAAGAGGAGGCTCTGATACTAATTGTTAGATCTAAATTTATTTCATACAAGATCTACACATATACTGTAAGTCTCTTTATCATGATCAAAGGGAAGTAGGGTCTTGGCATACCTGATTCCATCACGAAAAAGATGCCGAAGATTGCACGATCTCGAGGACGCCGGAGTTGAGGGAGAGGATTCTTCTCTCCAGCCACCAAGTTCTCTTCTTTATCCTTAGAGGAGATGAGAGGCCTCCAAGAGAGAGATGGTTATTGTTGGTGGAGTGAGAATCCTACTCATGATATATATAGCATCAAGAAACCCTAGTCAACTCATCATAGATCTAGGCCTTGATTTATAACACGAGTTCCACACGTGTAGATGAGTCTCACATTTTAATTTAAATATACTCATGGCTAAGTGTAATTGAAAACGTGTCTAGACCCAAACTATTTAGGTTTGATCAATTCTTTATTGGGTCAAACAACATAGGTTAAGTGGGCGGGTGCAAATATCCAATTGACTTGATTAGGCCCAAAATAAATTAGACCTTAAAACAAAAATAAGTCTAACATCCCATCCTTTGGCTAATGAAAATCGGTACTCATGCCACTTATACAGGATAGGTGGCACTGGATGTCCATTGCTTAGGTGTACTGAATATAAATACAACAATCTTGTGAATTGATATAAGATACCCAAAGCAGAATATGAAATTCATAATCCATATAAGAATAAACTCATCTCAATAAAGTGGTTGTCATTGACAAACTCAATTGCAATGTATCTGTGTGTAACAGGAGAAAATAGTTCTGTTCTGAGAGGTAAGAATGTTAGGCATTTAAGGTTGTGAGAGTAAGAATAAAATCACATTGTAGTGGAATGATATGAGATATCCTATATCAGACATCACCATCTACTTGTCATATGGTGCCCCATCATCAAAATGAGAGCGTGCCGATCTCCTACAAATGCTCAAAACTTCCGTAGACAACTTTTGTATAGATGCAGAAAGTCATTCAGTTCTGCAAGCATGTCACGTCTTACTTAAGCCCATTCATTCTCGTCAAAATCGAGCATATTAGCTATGGCTGGTATCCACAATTTTCATTTGATTCTACATCCTTTATATGTATAATGAATGGACACATTGGTTCTAGAAATTGTTGTAAGTAATCTACCTTTAGTGAAGAACTTTCCTGAACAACCTATCATGATTTTAGAAAGTGTTGAGTATTTAATAGTTATTCCTAAATATATTATTTGCTATTTACATAAAACTATAATACCTTTTCGTTTGGCCGACAAAACGATTTTGCAGATGTTTGCCGGATATGTTCAGAAGTGGACATCGAACATCTATCTTCTACGGATTCCACAAACTCATGTGCAGATGACAAATGAAGAGTTGATGCCTCAACTTTTGTAAGACGCTTACCACATTTTTTTAATATTCATCGGAGGTTTGATAAGCGATGAAGTTACCGATCTAACCAACTCTTGCAATCTTTTGAACATCATTATCTTTTTTGAATCATTTGAAGTGAAAAAGCGTTGATTGATCAACTCCCATAATTCAAGTAAATGATGGCTTAGGTCAACTACCACTTCACGATTAATAAACATAATGGTGACGTATTTAGTTTTCTCTAAAAGCCATCAATGCATTCTAAGGGGATTGGCATGTTGATTCTAGCAAACTCAGCCAGCTCGTGTGTATAAAGTAGTCCATAAGTCTTTCTCAGTATGCATTTACAAGCTTTGGTATCCACGCCAATTGTGTTAATTCTTTTTTGTTCCTCGATGATATATTCAAGTGCACCAATGGACACAACGCCATGTAAAAGTTTGAACTGAGCAGGTTTAAAGTTGTGTAATATAATATTAAGACTCTTCTCGAATGAAGTTTTTATATCCGTGTGTTGCAACTCCAACAATGCGTGTATATGTGCCCAACTAGTCTCAAAATTTCTAAGAGATGAACCAAGGTACCTCTTCAGTTTGGCATGTGCAGTCTCAGCCTTGAAAATGTTAGATAACTTTACATTAACAACAGTTTCTAAAAAAAATATGAAAAATTCACGAAAACATAAAAGTGTCACCAATAGTATCCTATTTGATGTTGTATTTTCAAAATACATTATCTTATCTGTCCAGCATGTGACAAATCTCTCTTTATACTTGTCAATGTATGTAGTCTTCACTTATGCAAGTACTTGAGGGAATTTCCCAAAATTCACATTCAATCATCCAAATAAATGAGTAAACTCATCCTCGCTTTCAGCCAGTACCATCATATTTCAATTAGCCATGAATAGGTCAAATTTCTCTTTCTTGTCAATTTTTTTTTCTTGCATTGAGTAAAAATATTTTTTTTATATGTCATCTGCATAAGAAATGACGAGAGAAATGGAATATTCTCTCTATGACATTCATCAATGCTAATTTCTATCAGTTACAATAACAGATGGCATCAACCGATCATGCATTAGTGATTTCAGACTATCCAAACACTAGCTAAAATTATCTTCCCGTTCGGCTTTCAAATATGTAAAAGCAACAGAAAAAGTCAATACAGTGCTTGTAACTCCCACAATTTTTATCAATGGTAACCGTTATCTATTAGTCTTGTATGTGCAATTCATTACTAAATCTAGAAAAATGCATGCAATAACTCAATGTTAGCTGGGTGAGCCCAAAGAATTCTTTAACAATGTCAGTATCGAGATAACTTTTATGAACCTTAATATATGCGTGTGCAGAAAGGTGGTTCATTACTTGTTGCATTGGTGATCTACTGGTGTATTCCACAACTTTCTTCTTCCTTGCATTGTAGATTGTTCTTATTGTGCTCACATTGAAATTGTTTCTTTGTTTCAATGTAAGTAAAATATCTCTTGGTCGAATAAGAATCTTGGACATATCTACAATCAAAATTTTCTATTCTTCTGACAATCTACTGACAAAAGAATGTCCTTCCACTAAATGATTATGAACATCATAATCAACCGAAAGAACCCACCCATTCTTCCTAGGATAACTGCTTGCCCTTCAGTAGGAGCAAACAAGATTATTTTTTGGTACTAGTCATTCTCGATTATTGTTAATCAGATTTATCTTTACTATTAATTTTTACCGAGGAGTGAATTCTGTATGTTCCACTGCACTTACAACTAAGAAATATCTTTCTTTTTTCAAGTTTTGGGGCACCGGATTTCTTGATACAATCATAAATCCTCATGATTTACCAACTTCTCGAGCTCAATTGATCAATGCATCTCGAGTTTGAAATATTTCATGCATGGTGAAGTTCATATTATAATCAATACCAACTTTGTAGTAGAAGGATGTTCCTATTTTAGAAAAAAAAAAAATGTTAAACTTGCTTCCAGGTCTCTATTTGGCCAATTGAGGTCGAACAAATTCCTTTTGTTCAACTTAAATTTACCGAACATATTAGTTTTGTTGGCCAAATTTTTTCGAACATAAGCAAAATGTTCAGCTATGAATGTCTGAACAGTTTGTTAATGTTCGTTAATTGTAGGTCGAACAGATGACTAATGTTCAACGCTTCATAGTTGAACAAAGTGCGAACCCACCCGATATAAAGAAAGAAAAAATGAAATTCAAACGGTAAAAACTCATCTTTCCATCATTGTAATACTCAAAAGTGGTGAGTTGCTCATCCATAGGTGTCAACTAAGCAATGCGGATGAATTTTTCAGGTAAGGATGAGTAGAAATTTTTAGAAATTTTTGGAGGAGTGGAAGGAGTTAAGGAGGAAGGAGCATGTGGTTGGGTGCTTTAATCAAATTGGTTGGGTGCCTTAATCAACTTAGAGTGAAAGAGTTTGAACTCTTATAATTTTATAAAACTTAAAGGGTAATATTTTCTTTTCATCTAAGGGTATAATTGTCAATTTAAAAAAATTAAAATTTGGAGAGATTTGTTGTTGGTTATATCTGCACTCAGATTTTTGGATGCCTATACCCGCACTCCTGTGCGTATCTTGCAGAAAGTTTTTAAATAAATTATAAAAGTACCCACAAATTTTGGGGGCACTTTTACATATTTTTCTTATTATAACATCCAGATATCTTGTTTATCTCCAAATAATTCTCACTTTTTCAATAAATCATATTTACATAATACACTCTTAAACTTTCATGATTTTTCAGAAAACCTTTCTCAACTTAGAAAATCCCAAATAATTACTATCTTGAAGTATCCTAAAGTTTCTAAAAGAAATCATCCCAGCTGAATGCAACAAAAACATACTTTTAAAAGTTATTTGACCAAAATAAAAAGTTTTAAAGATTAATTATATATACAAAGATAGTTAGAGATATTTAAAAATGAGAAAGTATTTGGCGGTCATATGAAATTAAAAAACATTTAAAATGAATGAGGCATGTTGGTTCAAAGGTACAATCACCACTTATATTTTGATGATTACAAAATTCATATAGTTATAAAGTACTAATCAAGTTTAAGTGTTTATGAGTTTACAGGGTTCAAGGATTAATATCTCATTTGATTCTTCCTTAAAAAGAAGGTATTGAAGTGTTCAAGATGATTCAAGCATGTGGTTTAAGCTTAGAAGATCAAAGCGTGAATTTTTGAGAAGTCCATTTGATGAAGACTTGAAGACGTGTGACCCTTGTAAGAAAATAGAATGTTTAAATTTAGATAAGTTTATTAATACTCAAGATAGTTTACACACACAAAAAAGATTTTTCAACAAGATATATATACATGTTTTTATCCATTTTACCATTATTTTTATCTCAGTATTTACATATTTTTCATGGTTTAAATGATTGTCAAAACATCTCTAATATATATGTGTGTTATTTTAAAAATCAAAAGTATATTTAAATACAGATATTGAGATTTTTCTTAGCCTGATCGACCGCTAAGTCGACCGCCAGAGCTTGCAGTGAGTTCTGCAAAAAGCTCGATTGACTGAGCGATCGACCGAATGTGCATACAGATACATGTATCTGTGTATATGGTTATCGACCGACTGCCTGGTCAACTGACACTATAAACTCACTAGTCGTTGGAGTAGATCGGTCGACCGATTTTGCCCTATTCCAATGTCAGGAGTTTCTGTATCTGGTTTTGGGTCAACCGATGACAATGGCTATTTTAAATTGTTGTGGCCGATAAACCGGAAGTTAGCCAAAATATGCTAAACAACTAGTTTTTGAATAAATCCAGTTTTGTTTTTTTCAAATGGGTATTTTTCACTTTATTAAGGTTTTAACGCTTGTTTATTTCCAGATTAATCCTCTAATGATATCTACCTATTGCTTATAAATAGAAGTCATTGGGGAGAGTTTCAAATCAATTTTTATCAAGAGAAATCAAGAAAAATCTAGAGAAAATTTTGAAAAAATGTTTAAAATTTTTTCAAGTTTCAAGAGCTTACATTCCAAATTATTTTTCAAGTTTTAAGCTTTCAAATTCATTCTTTTCAACTGATTTTTTTCTTACACAAACTTCTTGAGCCTCTATTTCCATTTTTAAATTCTAAAAAATTGTAAAAAAAGAGTTTGTGATATTTGTGGTCACCAAGAGATTGTATTCTTCATTGACTTTATGCTCACCTCTTTTGTAGAGGTTTGAAGATTAGAGTTGAAACTCTGGGTCTTGTGTAAACCATCGTTGTTGTGGTTCCATTGTGAAAATTCTTTGTGGATAGTAAAAATCTTCACACTATGAAGGAGCAAGTTGTTCGAACCTCGAAACAAGCTCTTTCTGTTTACGATTGTCATTTCTCTTATCTTGCTCATACTCTATTGTTTATACTTGTTTTATTGCTTTCATTGATTTTTACTCTATTTGTTACATTGCTTGCATTATTCATACTTGTCAGTTTTTCTCTTTCAAGAAAGAAGGCAATTGTGCACCTCGACTCTTAAATCTAGAGCAATTAAGAGGAGAATTTCTAAATCACTTTATAGAAAATTCGGCTTCACTTCTTATTTTTTAGTTGATCATTTTATTGTTTATTTTAATTTTTGCATTTCTCAATTGATTAGCAATTCACCTATTCACCTCTCTAAGTGATTTTCAATTAGTATCAGAGCTTGAACTATAGTTTTTGAGTTTAACCACCTTAAAGAGATCCTCTTTTGCTAATAATTCATTTACATCATTTATTTGATTAGCAATTCACCTATTCACCATCTCTAAGTGACTTTCAATTGGTATCAGAGCTTGGACTATAGTTTTTGAGTTTAACCACCTTAGAGAGATCTCTTTTGCTAATAATTTATTTGCATCATTTAATTGCTTCACACACTAGTATCCATGGCTGAAGATATTAAGACTTCACCCAGTTTGATGGCCTTAACTTGCCCATATGGGAAGTTAAGATAACTAAAAATTTGCAATCCCTAGAAAGTTGGGTTTCAAAGGCTGCGAGTAAACTGTTTATGTTTCTCGAGAGTGATGAGGATACTTGGCCTGATATTGACTTGAAGAAATTTGATGCTAATGCTAAGGCTCACTATGCACTTTTATAAGCTTTAAATAATAATAATATATCTAGAGTTATTCATTGTAAAATCGCACATGAAATTTGGTCACATTTGGTTATTATACACGAGGAAACATCACAAGTCAAAAGAGTTAAAATAGATCTTTTGCGTTCTCAATATGAAAATTTTGAATGAATTATAGTGAATCTATTGATGACATGATCACAAGATTTACTAAAATTACAGATGATCTTGTTTCTTTAAGTGATTCTATTGACAACTACCAAAAGATGAAGAAAATCATTCGAGCACTTTCACCGACTTAGTAGGTCAAATCAACAACTTTGAAAGAGCTAATGACAAAGAGGAAATGGAGTCATAGTCTTATAGACAACCTTAAGACTCATGAAATTGAGAGAAAAGTAAGAGAAGAGAAGGCACCGCAAAAGAAAAACACATACCTTCAAGTCTACTCCACTCATCTCTGATGAAGTAAAGATGAACAAGATGATGAAGATTTGTCCCTCCTCGTAAACAATGTGAGAAAAATGTACAATGACGCTAAGTTCAACAACTGAAGAAGATGACAAGAGAAAGAGGAAAGAAAGATCCTTTGCTATAATTATAGAAAGCCCAGTCACATTATTGCCAATTGCCCGGAGACAAAAAGTAAACTTGCTACCTCTAAGAAGCCCTATAAAAAGAAGGCCTTGAAAGTAACTTGAGATCCGGAGAGCGAATCCGAAGAAGAAGTAGACACATCAAGTGTGTGTTTCATGGCAAATGATAACACACCTAAGCTAACTCCCGAAGCCATTCATGATAATTGTGAGTTATCTATAGATGAACTTGGTGAAGCTTTTGAAGAACTTTCCAACAACTATGATTTTCTCAAAAGAAGTATCTAAAAATGACGGAAAAAATGAACCTTTACAAAATCAATTGACTGTTGTTTCAAAGGAAAAGAAATTTTATCTTCTACTATTCAAAAAACTCAAAATAATTTTGATGCATATAAAATTTCATGTAAAGCAAAATTTTCATAAATGATGAAAAATTGAGTTTTCTATGATGAAAATAAAATAAATATTTCGAGTAATGTTTTAAAGAAATGTGATTTTGACAAAGCTAGATTGGAAGTCATGTTTCCTAAGAGGCAACTCAAAGGAAACCATCTGCACATGTTTCTTACACACAATATCATGCTCACACACAAGCACAACATACACATGCACATCGTGCACATCATGCTTTTAGGTATGCCAATGTGTACTCATGCACCTATTATGGCCGAAAAGTTCATTTGGCTATGTTTTTTATGATAAGTTAAATGTTTCAAATAAGTCATATTTGGATTCAAAAAATTAACATTTTAGAACCTAAAAAGATTTGGGTTCCAAAGTCAACAACTCTTTTAAATGAGATAGGCACACACCAAGCTCACAAGACGTAGGGAGTGGTGGTATCTTGATAGTGGTTGATCACGACACATGACATGGGATATCAACAATTTGTAACACTATCAAGGTCTAGTGACGGTAGCACCGTCACCTTCAGAGATAACTCAAAGGGTAAATTAATCGGTATAGGTAATATCAAAATTGGTTCATTTCTTTAATTAAAAATGTTGCTTTGATAAAGATCTCAAACATAATCTTTTAAGTATTGGCCAATTGTGTGACAAAAGCTTAAGGGTATTTTATATGACTCTACTTGTGATATTATTGATGGGAAAAGTAATTCCCGTGTACTTTCCGATTTTCGTGAGAATAATGTTTATATCATTGACATGATATAATGAATTTACAATGCAATGCTACATGTTAACCACTTTTAATGAAGATTTTTGATTGTGGCATAGAAGGTTAGGTCATATTTCATCTCATCATCTATCCCGAATTAATTCTAATGAAACGGTGAAAGGTATCCCGAGTTTGAAATTTGAGAAAAAAGGGCCGCATTTGTGATGCATGCCAACTTAGAAAATAAACCAAGTCCTCTTCCAAATTTATTAAAGATATCATGACATCAAGACCTCTAGAATCATTATATATGAATTTGTTTGGTCCAACCAAAACCAAAAGTCTTTACGGAAACTATTTTGTTTTTGTCCTTGTTGATGACTTTTCGAGATTTACATGTTTTTTTTAGAACAAAAAGATAGAGCCATGTTTTTCGAAAAAGAGTTGAAAAAAAAGTTTTATGATTTTACTCATTAGAAGTGATAGAGGTTATAAATCACTCATTTATTACTTATTGTGAAAAAAATAGAATCAAACATGAGCTATCATGTCCTAGAACTCTACAACAAAATGGATTCGTTGAAAAAATGAATCGTACTCTTTAAGGGCCGACTAGGACCATGATTAGAGAATACGGATTCCCTCAATATCTATGGGCCAAGGCTGTAAATACTTTATGTTACATGAGGATAGGATTTATTTTATAAGAATTCAAATAAAACTCCATTTGAGATTTACTACTTGAGAAAATCAAATGTTTCCTATTTCAAAATTTTTGATTGTAAATATTTTATTTTAAATACTAAGGACAATTTAGGTAAATTTGATGCAAAATCTTTTGAAGCCATATTTATTGGCTACTCCTATACTAGTAAGGCATATAGAGTCTTCAATAGCTCAACTTTGACTATTAAGGAGCATGTAAAAGTTTGAGAAATCTAACTTTCTTGTGAAGAATGTTGTAAAGATTGATTTCTTACGTGAAGAAAGAGAAGGAGTCTTTGAAGGACTAACCAGTGCAAAATAACAAGCCAAGAGATGATGCAAATGGTGAAGTCCAAGAGGTTTAAGTGGAGCCAACTCAACCACATCTGAAAAATTGGAGATTTGCTACAAGCCTTCTTAAAGATCTCATCATAGGTAATGTATCAAAGGGAATAACTACTAGATCCAAACTTCATGACATTTGTGGTCATTTTGCATTCATATCACACAAAGAACCCAAAAACATTCTCGAGGCTGAGGGCGACTAATATTGGTTACTTGTAATACAATCAATTTGAGTGTAACTAAGTTGGCATCTTATTTCTAGGCCCCATGATAGACCAACCATTGGTACTAAATGGATCTTTAGAAACAAGTTACGCTCAAGTAATGTAATTAGCAACAAAATTAGGCTAGTAGCCAAGGTTACACCCAAATCGAAGGTATTGATTTTGAGAAACCTTTGCACTCATAGCACAGCTTGAAGTTATACGGATGACCCTTACTTTTGTTTCATATAAAGATTTCAAACTATTTCTAATGGATGTTAAAAGTGCTTTTCTAAATGGTTTTTTGAGGAGGAGGTGTATGTTGAACAACCCTCCGAATTTGTTGATCCTACATATCCGTAATTTTGTTTTTAAACTAGAAAAATCTTTGTATGGTAATAAGCATCTAGAGCTTGATATGAAAGACTTAGTAGTTTCCTTATGAACAAGAGTTTTATTAAGGGTAAAGTAGATACCACCTTATTTACAAAGCATGTTGATGATGATATCCTGATAATACAAACATATGTTGATGATATCATTTTTGGATCTACTAATGAAAAGCTTTATAAAGATTTTGAATTTGCATGAAGAAAGAGTTTGAAATGAACATGATGGGAGAGCTCAACTATTTTTTTAAACCCTAAATCAAGTAAAAGAGCGATGGATCTTCGTTAATCAAGCTAAGTACACAAGAGAGTTAATCAAGAAGTTTGGGCTAGAGGATGCAAAGATTAGCAAGACTTTGATGGCCACTACGACCAAGCTTGATAAGGATAAACAAGGTAAAAATATTGACATTAAATTCTACCATAACATGATTGGTAGTTTTCTTTACTTGACAGCAAGTAGGCTGGATATCATATTTAGTGTTTGTGTATGTGGTAGTTCCAATATTGTCCTAAAAAAATCTCATTTGATTGCGGTAAAATGCATTATTAAATATCTTAAGGGCACTATAGGTATAGGGCTTGTGGTATCCTAAGATCGGGACAATTTTAATGACGAGTTATTCGGATGCCGACTATGCCGATTGTAAAGTGGATAATAAAGCACAAGTGAAATTTGCCAATTTTTAGAAATTGCCTTATTTCATGGTCTTTCAAGAAACAAAATTTTATATCCCACTCAACGCCGAGACGGAGTATGTTGCCACGGGGCTTGTTGTGCACAAATCTTT